>JAPPVO010005482.1:0-24286 GCA_030407325.1 Camellia japonica | reverse complement strand
ACAATAACAGACTGCTTCTGCTCCACCTTAGGAGCACTTTGAGCAACTTTTCCACTGATGGCTGGTCGGCTACCATAAGTGGCTGTCGGCCACTACTACTGGCCGATCGGCCACTATTTGGTTGTCGGCCACCCTTTCCCTGGAATTCTCCTTTTTGCTGCAATGGAGAGCAAACAAAGGCAAAGCAGTGTATTCTCAAACAATATGTACTATTACCCTCCTTATCATTTCTCAAGCTCAAAGGACTGTAATTCTTTGCTCTCAAGCCACCAACCCAAGCATTTCAATGCCATGATGGCTAAAGAGTCAAGCTTGTACAAAGTCAATGACTGCATAAATAAGACTCCAAGGACACCGCCCTATCATGCATGAAGGGTGATGGCGACCAAGAAATGTGACACATTTCATCACTTTAAATATGAAACGTCCCACATTCCTTGTGTTTGGATTAACGTCCGATCCAAACACATGCAATGCAACACAACACAAATGTTTATCTTGTTCATGTTTTACTTTGCTCATTTTGTTTACACATTTTACATTATCAATTAATCCTTTAACCGATTAAGTCCAATGTGATTGTCCTCTAATGAGAGAGGGGTCAACCAAAGGATAGTTTAAGACATGAGAGAGATCATGCCTTTGGCTGGAAGGAACCTCATAAAGTGTTAAACGCCATTGAGCACAAGCTTTATCTCAAGCTTAACACAATCATAAGGTTAACCAACCCTCAAATGAAAAAAATGAAGAAATGAGGGAGGTTGCAGATTTTCAGTGCTGAAATGGCATGAAAAATATGCTAAAATATGCAAGCAACACATGCACAACATGTTAAGAGCCAAAAGCATTAAAGCTAGTGAAAAGCACTACACTAGAGACATGCAATATCAAGCTCAAATGACCAAACCAGCTCAAAATAGAGCTAAAACATGCCAAATCAGAGGCTAAAACATGCTGAGATAGAAACTGTGGAGAAGTGGTTTGGAAATACTCTTCAAATCTTGGGAGACGCTAGTGATCCTCAGCTAGTCACCTGAAAAGGTACAAACACTCCGGTCGGGGGTGCCGGAATTAGCACTCTGACGGACAAGTCAGTTCAGACACTCAGATAGCTTGTTTACTAAGTTAGGTGAAGAGATTCTTACATACCTTTCTCAATCCATTGTTCCTGTATTTATACCTGCTTTTGGTCCTCGGGGCCAGGCCTACTTTTTAATCATTGTCCTTTCTATTATTCGGCTCTAAGGGTCTACACTTATTCGACACATATATTATATTCGGCTTTCCATTCTCGTAGGATACAGCCGATTAATATCAGTCTTCCAATGGTACGCACCTTTTGATTTTGCCATATATTCGGCTCCCACAATTGCCCCCCGAACTCCCTATTGACGGTAGTTAATCGGCGTGTTTGGTCTTGAATTGGAAAAGTTAAAATAGGTCAGGCGGCTTCGCGTACCCCAATACAGATGTCAGAATGCGCACACCTTTTCGGTCATCATTACACTTTCCCGCCTCATTCGTGCGTCTCGCATTTATTGTGATTTGAAATTTTAGTCCTTTCGAATGCACATTTCGTCGAGTATTAGACTCTTGGACCGCTAGCGGATATCTCTTCTCTGACTCGCATTTTCTGCAACTCTTCTCCGTCTACCCTCGTCCCCCTTGCTCCTCGTAAGTCTTCTTCTCTTTTCTTTGCAATCCTACTTTTTGTTTATTATTTTATTTTTGGCGAACCCTTTATTCCCTGCGAAAATGGCTAAACACTTGAAAGACCTCCTTTTTGAGGGTCGTGTCTCCGGATTCCGGCGACACTTTTCCATCCCCGACGATGTTCATCTATCTCTAGTGACGGACAATACTCTGGATATGGAGAGAGAGGATCGAAATTCAATCGTCTTTCCTCTCCTATTCATTGCAGAGGGCGGGGTCCGTTTTCCCCTACATCCATTCCTTAGGGTCGTCCTCCGCTATTGGGGTCTGATTTCTTCTCAGCCCAACGTGAACTTTTTTCGAATCGTAATGGGGATCGTAGAGTTGAACCGCGCGCTCAGGATCGATCTTGGCATTTCGGCACTGCTATGCTTTAGCCAAATCTTCCGGTCGGCTTGGGCGGTACTTTCTTAGGGCCAAGGATACTGACCATCATTTGGTAACCATGCTTGCTAGTTCTGGTAAGCGTGTGGATGACGTAATGGTCAATGTCCGAGGGAACTGGGAATTTGGCAAGGCGAGGGTCGCCTAGACCCTATTCCCAGACGGAGGGGTGAACCAGGTTGCCGTGTGTCTCCTTGCGTTTATTGAACTTTTCTTTTACTCGGCCTTCTCTCCGTGTCTAACCCTTTGTCTTTGCAGGCAGTAAATTGAAGAAGATTCTGGTTTCTACTGACGACGCAGTCCTTGCGCAGATTGCGACTGCACTCGGATACTTCGGCCGTCCAAACGTACAGAAGCAAGGGAGAGCGGCCCACATACTTCTTCGATACGAGCCTACTTATACTACTTTTTCGGCCGCTGACAACATTCCGATTCCATCCGGCGATCAACACCTTGCGGCTCTTATCTTCCCTAGCTTCAAGAGCCTTAGGCAAGTTGGTCTCGAAGCTTCTGATTCGGGGCAAGACGTGGAGCCGGTGGTAGAGGTAGTCGCCGAACCAGCCAGAGAGTTCGAGGAGGCCGAAGAGGTTGACGAGGCCCTAAACTCGGCGTTTGAGGCAGCCAGACTTAGTCAGCCTACCTCGCCGTCCACTTCGGGTCGGGCGGAGTTTTCTTCTGGAGATATTTTTGGAAGTTTGGGAGACCTACCCGGCGATTTTTTTAAGGTATGGCTGGGGAAAACCTCACGCAGATGGCTCGAAAGAAAAATGCCGACGAATGGCCGCCCGAAAAAGGCCGAGGCCGCGTTCTGGACCTGCCTTGATTGAGTCTTTCGAACCCGTTATTGAAGAGCCGGCTCAGATTGTTGCGGCCGAAACGGCGAAAGAGGTTGAACAACCGGTCATTGAAGAACGGTTGATTCCGGAAGAGCGGGGCAAGAAGCGTAGCGCCGAGGGAGAGGCCGGTTCGAAGATAGTCCTGCTGACAAAAGGCCTCGCTTAGAAGAGTCGGACGTGGTTGTTCCTTTCATTGTTCAGCCAAAGATCAGAGACTGCCGATTTCCTCTGACGCATCCATCATTACCGACCCAGCGGTAGCCTTGAGCCTGGCGGCTTCAGTCTCCCTACCAGCTGATAAGGCATCCTTTCATGCCGTGCCGGATTTGGTGGCCGTAGCCCTATCTGCGCAGTCGGCCCTTTTGGTAGGTGAACTTGACTTGTTTTGATTTTGGTTGCCTATGGCATCTAACGATCCCAACTCGTTTTGCAGACGGTCGCAGGATCGCCGACTTGGCCGCGCCTACACGATGCCCTTGAGAGGATTGACCGTTTGCAGTCAGAAGTGGGCGATCAAAAGAGCAGGGCCGAGTTTGAGATGAGAGAGCCGCGATGGAGACTGCACGAGCCGAAGCCGAAGTAGAAAGGGCTCGGACTGCCGATCATCTCCGTTCTGATGCCGAAGATAGGGCGAACGCAGCAAAGAATCGCTTAGGCTAGCCGAGAGGCGCTTAACAAGATGGAGACTGAGTTAGCAGAGTTGAAGGCGGCCAAGGAAAAGGCAGAATCTGAGGCTTCTGCGATTCGAAGCAGGAAAAGGCGCCGCCTTCGAGGAATACGTAGATGAAGTCCCCAAGTTTGAGAATCGGGGTTCAAACATGGGTGGCTCAAGGCCCTTGATGCCACTGGGGTTACATTGGCCTTGCCAATTCCTTATGAGCAGGTGGACGTTGAGCCACTTGAGTCTGACCCCGAGGATTGATCTGGGAGTCATTCGAATTTTATGAAATGCTTTCCCTTTTAATGTATGTTTTTGTTTTAAGGACTTTTTTGGTTCCGAGTAGTTTTCATGTATAAATTGGTTACTGTCTGCGCTCAATTTATTAATGAAAATTATCTTGTCGTTTCATACTACTTATGCGCAGTTTGTGATGTTATGTTGGTGAAGAATTTTTGCCTTTCACTACTTTAGATAGAATGATTACTCTGTTGAGCTTTCTACGATTGAATATCTTGGCAATATTGACTTATCATTCGTATGCCAATAGTTCGTGGGTATTATGCTGAACATTCATGGGCCGGCTGGGGCACTTAATCCGAATAGATTGATTAATCTGCCCTTGCCCCAGGCGGTGCATGATCATTCGGGCGCCGGATGAGACGAACTTAGGAGTTTTGAAGTCGATTCATGGGCCGGCTGGGGCACTTAAGCCGAATATATTGATAAATCTGTCTGCCCTTGCCCCAGGCGGGTCGATCCAGTCGGCGCCGGGCGATTGAGGTTTTCACAATTAATGAGATTGCCTCGAGGGTGTTGCCTCTGTAAAGGATAAATGATTAAAGGTACAACTTTTATGTGCACAGTAAGCAACTGACTCCAGCTTTTGAAGGTATCGTGTGAATGTCGAACAGACTCTTCTTTAACAGCAGAGGGGAAGCGAGAACGCTAGCTGAGCTGGGTGGAGACATGAATCGAGGTGGTGACCCTTCGCGCACAGGGAGTAGGAGTTCCAGGGATCGAGAGAGGCGTCAGTCTCCTCGACGTCGAAGCAGGTCGCCCAGGCGGGACAAGCAGTCGCAGGGCAGATCTTCTCAACCTCGAGTCGAGAGGGGATCTGACGCGAATTCGTGCCCATTAAGCTTCGCGGTATTTGTGGGGAATAGACCCATGACAGAGGCGGACTCGATCGTTCGAGACCCAAATGTAGCGATCGAGTTTGCTCGACAAATTTTTCCTCCTGAGGTTCAGCAATCGATGGTAGGTCGACAGGACTACGAAGTATTTCGTGAAGGCATTCAAGGGCGGTGAAGGGGCTTTACACTGCCTATGAAATTGGCATGCGGTTGCGCGCTGTCCGCTGAGAAATGGAAAAGAAGGAGGAACGTATTTGAAGTTTGGAGGCTCGCGCGGAAGCGGCTGAGCGCGAGTTAAGGAAGACCAAGGCGGCTCAGGCACAACCTGCCGGGCAGGGAAACCCAATCGTGGAAGAAAGGGTTACCAGTCGGCTCATCAGTACCTCGCTTGCCAATCGTGAGACGGCGAGTATGTTCGCAATGGAGACCGTGAAGGGGAGGGCCTATGAGAAAGGTTTTCATGAAGGCCGAAAAGTTGGAATCAAAAAGACCAAGGAAAAACTTGCCGAAGAAGTTTGCCGATGTGAAAATCGTGGATTTAGGCACGGTTGGATCAAGGCATCTCAAGCCGCAGAAGCTCTTCAAGCGTCGGGCATTGATTCGGCATCGCCACTCTACCACAGTAAACATTTTCCGTTTTCTGCTTTTGAAGTCGAGAAGAGTGAGGATGAGGGTGACGCCATATAAGTATACTTATTGTAAGGTTGAAACGCAGATCACGTTCAAAACTATGTAATTTATTGTTTGTTTTATTGAATAAAAAACGTTCTATTATAAATATTTTGTTGCAGTTCGTATTCGGCATGTATGTGTTTCATTTTATTGTATATATGTGTAAATGAATGTATAAACGTTGATCGGTCCGAGTATCGGTTAAGTGTCCAATGATACGCCGGTTTATAGGCAGGGTCGACCCATACGTGATAGCCATTTATTCCTGAATGAGGCCATTGCAACCTGTGGAAGCCGAAAGCCAGTGGGTAGAGTGGCTGCGGCAAATTCAACTCGGCTCGGGGCCTAGATTTTTGGCCAGTGCGCGTGCTTCAAAAAGTCATTTGGATAACTACGCCGTGGCGAATGTCAACCGACGTTTGTCTCATGGAGTTTAGCGTTAATGAAATCGCCTCGGGATTGGGGCCTCGAGATCGCTGCCAGTATTGAAAATAAAAGGAGTGGGCGCTTCGCGCAATAAACAATCACTTATTATGTGAGGTGGGATAAGTGGGGATGTTAGTTAGAGAGGCTCGGAGTTCAGCCGAACTTGGTGTTGCAATGGAGCGCGGCAAGGACCCATCCGTATGGGAAGTAGGGCGTCCAAAAGTTGGCATGAATCTTCAAGTCGTCGAAGCAGATCACCCGAAAGGAAAGGCAACGACCGTTGGGTTTATCCTTCCTTGTCCTCGATCTTTGCCTAGACATTGTCAATGGTTTCAGGGGAAGTTTGGCAATGCGCAAGTCATGAGCTTGGGCACAGTTGGCTCAAGGCATTGCAAACCGTGGAGGACTTCCGGGTGACGGGAGTTGATTCGGCGCTGCCGCTTTACCAATGCGTCTTTTCCCCTTTTTAGCTTTTGAGGTTGAAAATGGGTATTGTAATGCTCAAATGCGGGTTGTGTTTATGTAACAACTGTTTGATCAAATAAAAAATCTTCTTTCAAACATTTGCGTCTTATTCTGAATTTTTTATGTGCTTAGTTAAGCACTATATTTCGAATATTGGCGTGTTTTGTTTTGTTTTGTTCGTGCCGAAGGGTACTCCAAATACGGAGGTATGATCTGCCCTAGGGTGTTATGCGCCAGAGGTGCTGCGAATTCAGAGTCTTAATCGGCCCAAAGACATCCTCGTCGATGGGGCTCCGTAACCGGCGTTTCGTATGTGGAGTAAACTGATGAATAGTGTTGCCCTCGAATATAGTTCGATCGGCTTAGTTCAGGCCGATCAGTAGCGGCCTGGCTTGAAAACATGGCCGATCAGATTAATCAACGCAATAAATCTGTTTGAGTGCTCCGAACCCGGAGACTTGATCGGCCCTAAGGTGTCATGCACCAAATGGGGCTCCGAATCCGAAGACTTAATCGGCCCTAAGGTGTCATGCACCAAAGGGCGCTCCGAATCCGGAGGCTTAATCGGCCCTAGGGTGTCATGCACCAAAAGGGGCTCCGAATCTGGAGACTTAATCGGCCCTAAGGTGTCATGCACCAAAGGGGGCTCCGAATCCGGAGTCTTAATCGGCCCTAAGGTGTCATGCACCAAAAGGCGCTCTGAATCCGGAGTCTTAATCGGCCCTAAGGTGTCATGCACCAAAGGGCGCTCCGAATCCGGAGACTTAATGTTGCAAATCATGATATCCACGAACGGTGCTCCGAATCCGAAGGCTTAATCGGCCCTAAGGTGTCATGCACCAAAGGGGGCTCCGAATCCGGAGGCTTAATCGGCCTTAAGGTGTTATGCACCAAAGGGGGCTCCGAATCCGGAGTCTTAATCGGCCCTAAGGTGTCATGCACCAAAGGGCGCTCCGAATCCGGAGACTTAATGTGGCCAATCGTGATATCCACGAAGGGCGCTCCGAATCCGGAGGCTTAATCGGCCCTAGGGTGTCATGTACCAAAGGGGGCTCCGAATCCGGAGACTTAATCAGCCCTATGGTGTTATGCACCAAAGGGCGCTCCGAATCCGGAGACTTAATGTGGCCAATCGTAATATCCATGAAGGGCGCTCCGAATCCAGAGGCTTAATCGGCCCTAGGGTGTCATGCACCAAAGGGCGCACCGAATCTGGAGACTTAATCGGCCCTAAGGTGTCATGCACCAAAGGGGGCTCCGAATCCAAAGTCTTAATCGGCCCTAAGGTGTCATGCACCAAAGGGGGCTCCGAATCCGGAGTCTTAATCGGCCCTAAGGTGTCATGCACCAAAGGGTGCTCCGAATCCGGAGACTTAATGTGGCCAATCGTGATATCCACGAAGGGCGCTCCGAATCCGGAGGCTTAATCGGCCCTAGGGTGTCATGCACCAAAGGGGGCTCCGAATCCGGAGACTTAATCGGCCCTAAGGTGTTATGCACCAAAGGGCGCTCCGAATCCGGAGACTTAATGTGGCCAATCGTGATATCCACGAAGGGCGCTCCGAATCCAGAGGCTTAATCGGCCCTAGGGTGTCATGCACCAAAGGGGGCTTTGAATCCGAAGACTTAATCAGCCCTAAGGTGTCATGCACCAAAGGGGGCTCCGAATCCGGAGTCTTAATCGGCCCTAAGGTGTCATGCACCAAAGGAGGCTCCGAATCCAGAGACTTAATCGGCCCTAAGGTGTCATGCACCAAAGGGCGCTCCGAATTCGGAGACTTAATCGGTCCTAAGGTGTCATGCACCAAAGGGGCTCTGAATCCGGAGACTTAATCGGCCCTAAGGTGTCATGCACCAAAGGGAAGCTTTGAATCGTCAACATGACGAGCGCTACAATGGGGTTTGAGAAATGAATTGAGCAACGAAGGAAAATGGTTTGCATTGCAGAAGTGATATATGTACAAGTATCAAAGCCCACAGGTCGGGTTAGTGATAGGGTTTTCATAGAATCTCTGCTTATGCCGATTGCGGGGAGCCACGGATTTCTTCAATGCCATGGGCTGTCGGGAAGTGCATAAGCTGATGATAAGTGCTTGGAACGGCCTTCATAATATGTAACCAGGTTCGCCCCATGATGACATTATACGTCGAAGGAAGCTTTACGACCAGGAATTCTACTTCGACCGTTCTGGAGCCCGCTCGAACAGGTAGTATGATCTTCCCTAACGGGTACTCAGGATTCGTATTAAAGCCGAACAATGGGTGAGGCGCCGGAGACAGATCTGACTTGTTGAAGCCGAGTTTGATGAAAGTTTTGTAATACATAACCTCTGAAGTACTCCCTAGGTCTATGAGAATGCGTTCAATGGTGAACCGATTTACTCGTAATTTGATGACCAACGGATCGATGTGGGAAGCTGTTGTGCCGCTAAGATCGGAGTCATTGAAAGCAATTGTCGGAGCTTCTCTGGGCCATTCAGTCGGAATACGTTGCTTTTGGGGGATTGGATGCGATTGAATTGTGTGCACGGTTGGGGATGTAGGCAGGCTGTAGATTATATGGATCACGCCAAGTGGAGGTGAGTCCTGCCTCAAGGCTAGTGCCTTGATTGTCTTTCCCTTTCTCACGTACTGTTGCAGTTGGCCGTCTTGCACCAGTTCTTCCAGGTGATCCTTTAATGCGTAACAACTCTCAGTTTCATGGCCGTGATCTTTGTGATACTCGTACCACTTATCCCTTCTTCGCATGTCGGGTGGTCCCACCATCTTTGATGGCCATTTGAAGAATGGAAGGTGTTGGACTTTGGTCATTATTGCAACGATTGGCTCTGACAACTCTGTGTACTTCTTGTCGGCACGCCTCGAGCGCCTGCTGTCGACTTGCAGTTGTTCATTCGTCCGGTGGGAGCATTGATCGCTTGATCGGCGAGAGTCCCGCCTTTTGTCTCGTTTAGCGCGTTGCCGTGGCTCAGGGCTCGGAGGTGGCACGGAACTTATTGGTTGAGCAATTTCAAGGGGGGCCGTTTTGTTGGACATTTGTCCGGCTTTTATTCTCAAGGCATCATCTTCCACTTTGCAATACTCTTCAACTTTCTTCATCAACACCCAAACTGTTTTGGGGGGTCTTCTGGTCAGGGAACTACGAAGAGCATTGTCAGGATGTGGTCCCATTTTGAAGGCGGTGATGGCCATAGAGTCATTGCAAGCGTCGTCGACGAGGTTGAAGCACTCCCAATAGCGCGCCAAATACGCTCTGAGCGTTTCTCCTGACTGGATCTGCATAGCCCAGAGAGAGTCGGCCTGTTTCGGCTGTATCTCGTTGGTGATGAACCTGGCCCTGAAGGATTTCTGTAATTGATGGAAGCTTTTGATCGAAGCCGACTCCAGCTTGTAATACCACCGGACAGCTAATGGCCCCAGGCTACTGGGAAATATTCAGCACATGAGGGCTTCGTTGTCTGCATGCAACGTCATGGCCTGCTTGTAGTGACGGATATGATCAGTGGGGTCTGATTTTTCGTCGTAAAGAGTGAATGACGGAGCTTTGAACTTCTTGGGCAGGGCCGCCCTCGCAATCCGTCGGACAAAAGGATCGTGCTGGTCCTCTTCGTCTGAACTGCTTCTTCTGCGCTTATTCCTTGTATGTGGACTCTTTTCGGAGGAGCTGGAAGTTTCGGATCGTTCCTTCTTGTTGAGCTCCGTGGGTAATGAGTTGGAGTCGCTATCGATATCCTTTGGTCGGGCTCGAGGTCGTTGTCCACCTGCCCTCGGAGGTCGTTCGGGATCTTGGCGCATGGCTTCTCTGGATTTTGCTACTTCCAGGGCCAAATCTTGACGAAGACGTTCATTTTCAGCGATCATGTTCTTCAGCCTTTGTTCATTCTGCTTTGCTTGTTCCATGATCGCTTGCATTGTCTCTTGCGCTGAAGTTGTTGGTAAGTCGAAGTTCAAGGTGCGTCTTGCAGCGATGGTTTCCTTTCCGAGCATATTTGCTGGAGTGAGGTCATCTCTCTATGCGGTCTTGTCAGTGGCTATCGGAGGATCTTCAGTCACGCCTGCCATGGATGTATTTGAGTATTCCCACAGACGGCGCCAGTTGTGGAGAAGTGGTTTGGAAATACTTTTCAGATCCTGGGAGACGCTAGTGATCCTCAACTAGTCACCTGAAAAGGTACAAACACTCCGGTCGGGGGTGCCGGAATTAGCACTCCGACGGACAAGTCAATTCAGACACTCAAGATAGCTTGTTTACTAAGTTAGGTGAAGAGATTCTTACATACCTTTCTCAATCCATTGTTCCTGTATTTATACCTGCTCCTTTTGGTCTTCAGGACCAGTGCCTACTTTTTAATCATTGTCCTTTCTATTATTCGGCTCTAAGGGTCTACACTTATTCGGCATATATTATATTCGGTTGTCCATTCTCGTAGGATACAGCCGATTAATATCAGTCTTCCAATGGTACGCACCTTCTGATTTTGCCATATATTCGGCTCCCACAGAAACATAGAAGGCAAGAAAAACATGCTCACATGTTGGCTCACAAACAAGGCTCAAAGCACAACTCTCAAAAGCAATGAAACAATGGAATAAGTGAGAGTGTGACAGAGCTATACACACTGAAATCACATGTAAAATGATGCTACAACATGCAATCCTCTCAAGCAAAACATGTTAGAGGGTTTAAAACATGAAGCTAGTGAAAGCATTTGCACTACAACCATGCAAGGCAAGGCTCATGTGAACAAGACAGCTCAAAACAGAGCCAAAGCATGCTAAATCAGTAGCAAAAACATGCTGAGATCAAGTCTCAAAAAAGTAGAAAAACATGCTCACATGATAGGCCATCTACACTTGCAAAGAAGACACAAGGAGGGAAGGCCGCCCCCTTTTATTTTGAACCTCAAAACCAAGTTTTTGCCACTGAAATTCCCCTGGAATTCAGTGGTTAAAAGGCTGAAAAAAGTTGTTTCAAAAGGCTTAAAAACAAACACAACACTTAGCAAACAAGCTACAAAAGAGGGTGGACCACCCCTAACTCCAAAAAGGCCTTAAACCACCATTTTTAAACCTTAAAAATAGAGGTTTTTGTAGTTGAGAACTAGGCCAAAAACAACAAGGTGGCCAAACAAGGAACTAAAACAAAGCTTAAAAGGGGGAAGCCTTATACCTTTGAAGCACAGCAACAAACAGCAGCAATTCTAAGCTAAAACCAGCTTTGAGAACTCAAACAAAACCTCCAAGAACCTCAGCTCCAAGGTGAAGGTGTTTGGCTAAGGGTCCTAGAACAAAAGTGTAGAGAATTCCCACTTTCAAGCACAAAATAAGGAGGGAGAGAGAGAGAGAGAGAGAGGAAAATTTTGCTCACAAAAATGTGTAACCCTCAAAATGGGGAAGAGACCCCCTATTATATAGAAAAACAAGCCAAAGGCTTGCCTTCATCCCTCCATACACGTGTATGGAGATGAGCATCAATGATCAACAGCTGGCACAGCTGGCAAATAAATATCTGAAAAATGAGAAAAATGGTTGTCGGCCATCATTAGTGGCCGACTGGCCATCAGTGTGGCTGACCGGCCACCACTGATGGCCGGCAGGCACAAGCCATGGCCGATGGACATTGGGGGTGGCCGACAAGCCACCCTCTCCTCCAGATTCAAAGCAACATGCTCTTGGTCCACAACTAAGTACAAAACAGACAAGTTGAGAGGCTCCAAGGCAAGGCGATCAGCCGAGACCTTCAGGGACTCAAATGAACACAAGCATGCTAAATCATTGGGTGTTCAAACGATGACGTCCAAGTCTTGAGGACGGTCAAAAATGGGGTGTCTACACCCACTTTGTAAACTTAATGATGTGTAAATAAAAAAATTAAAAAGTTATATGATTATAATATTTTTTATTATTAGCATACAAATTTTATAAATAAGTTGTAAATTTGCTTGGTGCAACTTTTCATAATTTGTAAAAAAAAATGTTTACTTAAATTGTCACATATCGTAACTTTTTTGTTGTGTAAAATATCCACGATGCCCTTAAAAATTATAATCAATGCAAAAAAGTATATGAGACTATTTCGTCCATATTTAAGGGTTTCAAATAAGCTAAAAAAAATTATAAATTATAACTTAAGATAATCTTTTTTTTATTTATTTAAAGAAAATTGTTGAAAAGTCCAAGCTAAAGATATTTTTTGTTGGTGAGAGATTCACACTTTATGAATTAATTTGGTGAGAAACCTTTTTGTTTGTTTTAAAAAATATTTTGTTTTTAATTTTGCCCTTAATTATTTTGTTGACTTTTTTTTATCTGTTTAATTTTTTTCTACATGTTCAAATTCATATCTATCTGTTTAATTTTTTCCCCTTATCTGTCCAAATTTTATTATCTACTTTTTTTTTTTCTATCTGTTGAAATACCAAGCCAAATCAAATTCTATCTGTTGAAATAGAGAGCCAAACCAACCCCTATCTATTGCAATATCAAGCACCTATTTGTATTATATATTAAAATCCTATTATCTGTTCAAAATAAATATGTCTTATCTATTAATTTTTTTTAAATATCTTGTTGCAATCTATTTCATCATCATCATCATCAATAACAACAAAAACAAAAACAACAAATAAGAAAAAAAAATCCGAAAAATATATATGTTTCACTACTACATACATAGCAACAACAGACAGGAAATAAAAAATATCCGGAAAAAAATCTGTTTCACCACTATATACACACAGAAATTTTGAATAGATTTGAGGCCAAGTTCAAGTAGATTTGAGGCGATTTCCAGGAGTTCGATCAGATCACCATTGTGAAACCATTTTCTAACCAAGATCAAGACCAAATTTGGATTTATACAAACACACAAGCGCGTGTGAGCGCACACACACACTCACACTCACACGTATATAACACCAATAACACACTAGATCTGATCTCATATCTGAAATCTAAGGCCCCTGCGGCGGGGAGAGAAAGAAGAGAAAGAGGGATATATATACATATATACGTATCTGCGTGTATCGTCAGAGCTATGCACCATCGTGTCGAAATGGCGGTGGCGAAAAAAGAGATCGGCAGAAATAAATAAACTGATAGAGTTTCTAGCGTTCTCTACCTCATAATTGCCTTTTTGAGCTCTCTATCTGATTTTCGAAACCGCTCGTCCCTTTGTAGTCGTTTCTGTTGATCGTTGCCAATCGGT
This sequence comes from Camellia japonica, assembly GCA_030407325.1. NCBI lineage: Eukaryota > Viridiplantae > Streptophyta > Magnoliopsida > Ericales > Theaceae > Camellia > Camellia japonica. Next base: position 10,789 of record JAPPVO010005482.1, on the reverse strand, counting down.
ATTAACTGAGGTTCCGTAAGGCAACGGTGACCACCGAAGAGAGGAGAATGAGGAGATCGGCAGAAGTGAAGAGAGAGCTCAATGGAGAGCACCAGACGGCTGCGGTGACCACCAGAGAGAGAAAGATGAAGAGGAGTTTAGCGAAAGTAGAGAGAGAGAGAAAGAGAGAGAGCTCGACGGAGAACACCAGATGACTACAGTGTCGTATGGCGGCGGTGACCACTAGAGAGAAGAGGAGGAGATTGACGGAAGTGAGAGAGATTGATGGAGAGATCTACTTTAACTTGGCAGGCTACAGTGAGTACTAGACAGCGGCGAATAAGAGCTGAGAGAGAGAGAAGAGGAGGAGAGCAGAGAGAGAGACGATGACGGAGAGCACAAAGAGAGAAATGTTTTGGTTTGGACAGAGCATCGATTGTTTTTTAAAATAGCATTGTTATTGTTATAATTTAGTAATGAATAATAGTAAATTGTCAAATTATAGCAAATGGTGCTTCAATCATCACGTGCTATTTTAGCAAATCTCAATCAACTTTCCCACTAAATTTGTAGGTTGTTGTTTGGATATAGGTTTTTTAGTGAATTTTTTTTTTTTTTTTTTTTGTGTCTTTTGTGACATTTTTTCAATTGTTTGTAAAAAAATTATATATTTACATTATACCCGACTAGACAAATATAAAAAATGAAAAAAATTTGAAAATTTGAAGAAAAAAGTTAAATATAATTCATCTCACCAAAAAACACACCACTAAAAAAAAAAATTATTAACTACATTAAAAAATAAACAATCACCAATTATCCACCAACAACCATCCATTATTCACTCACCCAGCATTCATGCACCAACAACCACCCATGAACAATCATCCATCATTCACCTAAGCATTCATCACCAACAACCACCTACCCAACAACCATCCATTATTCATCCACCATTCACTTACCAATAACCACTTACCAACAACTACCCATCTTTCACCTACCCACAATTTTCTCTATAAATTATAACACAAGGTTTTCTACAATTTTCATATTCACCTACCCACAATTTTCATATCTTCTAAACTCTCTGTGCCCACCTACAAGATTTTCTATAATTTTCATATTCACCCACCCACCCACAATTAACAATTTCACTAAAGCCTTCTTCAATAGAGATTTTGATGAATCTTCATCATCTGATGATGATATAATGATGATGCAACTGTTAACAACACAACAACAAAGAATACAAGCATTAACCCTAAACCAACATTGATACATTAATCGTGAGACGGTCAAAGGTGACGAACAAATTTATAAAGATTACTTCACAGATAATCTTGTCTACCAGTAGAATACTTCCAAAAACATATTCGAATGAGGCAATCATTATTTCTTAGTATCTTATATGATATTCAACAAGTCAATGAGTACTTCATCCAAACCCATGATGCCACTGGTGCTCCTGGATTATCCGATGTACAGAAGATGACTGTTGTACTTCGGATCTTGCAATACGGCGTACCTACTGATGATGTAGACAAGTACATCAGAATTGGAAAAACTACTGCGATTGTCGCATTGAATTTCTTTATCAGAATGATTGTTGCTATCTATGAATGCATTTACTTAAGATCCCCAAATGAGTCAGATGCTGCCAAATTATTGCAAGTATGAGAGTAACGCAGGTTTCTTGGAATGTTAGGAAGTTTGGATTGTATGCATTGGTGTTGGGATAAATGTCCAACCACCCAAGCTGGTGCTTGCACTAGATACTACCACAAACCAATAGTTATACTCGAGACATTCACTTCCTACGACTTGTGGATTTGGCATGTTTTATTTGGCATGCCTGACTCTCTGAATGATATTACTGTTCTTGACAGGTTACTTTTATTTTCTAAATTAACTAGAGGACATGCCCATGTTGCCAACTATACCATCAATAATCACGCGCATACACCATGGGATATTATCTTGGTGATGGTATCTATCCTTGTTGGGCAACAATTGTGAAAACAATATCTCAACCTCAAGGCTTAAAAAGACAACTATTTGCAAGGATGTAAGAGGCATGTCGGAAGGATGTCAAAAGGGCATTTGGAGCACTCCAAGCACATTTTAATATTGTTAGAGTTCCGGCGAGAGGTTAGAGTGATGAAGATCTATACTACATCATGAAAACGTGCATTATTTTGCATAATATGATCATTGAAGATAAACGTAATATTCTAGAAAATGAATACAATGCAGCACTACTACAAACTGTTACCACTAATACCCCATGTCAAGCGTCACACGATCCAAATCAAGAGTATGCTAAATTTATGTTGAATTGCCAGAGGATTAGATCTATTGAAACCCATAATACAATTCATAATGATCTAATTGAACACTTGTGGTCTTGATTTAGAGAGTTAGATTAAGTTTTTATTTTATTTTATTTTTTTAATGGCACCTACTGTCATTTAATGTCTTTTTATTTTAATAAAATTGTCTTCATTTGTAACTTTATTGCCTTCATTTCAATAATATATGTATTTTTTAATAGTAACATTGAAAAATTAAAATTATACTAAAAAATAGTCAACATTACATTGCAAAAACAAAATTGCATTGGAACATAAAACATATTCAAAATTACATTGAAAAATAAATGACAAATAGCAGTAATTGCAAAATTAAAAAATATATTCTCCCGTAATTAGTCATCAAGAGGCATGGGAAAATAGTAATTTGGGTTGCTGACATGTGCGGACCACTTGGCCAAAATCTCATTTTTGCACATTATGTAATACGCTTTCGTCTGAGGGTCGAAATGAGAAATGTCTGTAGTCATTATCAAACGTTCTTTCTTTTTTATCTTAAGTTCTCTTATCTTGTGAAAATGTTCTTTTTTTATCTCAAGTTCTTTCATCTCGTGCAATGCTTAAATCTTTTTTTTTTCTTCTTCTTTTTCAGTTTTTTTTCATTTCCTTCTTAGCAAGATGTTGGTTAAATGTCTCCAACAAATTGTTAAATTTGTGGACTTCAACTTGAACAACTTCACTCTTCCGAAGCAATTCTTTTTGCAGATTTCCTACCCATAGGCCTTTTACTCCTTGCAGAGACATTACCCTCACCGATTGAATTATTACCAACAGTTGGATTGTTACCAACACTTGAACTGTTATCGTCTTCAAGAGAAATGCAGTTATCCATAGGGGATTTGGAAGCTGAATTAGAGGAAAAGGGTGTATGTATCCTTGACTTCATTGTATTCGTAGGAGTTACATCTTGTCACCTGATATTGTTTTGCAAGATTGACCAACAATGTTCAAAAGCAAAATGTTTGTTTTCATCTTGATGGTATAAAAGTTTTGCTTAAAGCATATGTATCAATAAAATATTAAATTAATTAATTAGTTAATTTTTATATGAGACAAAATAAAAAAAAAACTAACATAATAAATAAAGATTAAATCTTATTATATCAACTTGAGATATCCCACTTGGGTGTAGATTTTCGACTTGCGCCAAACACTCACGAAATTTGTTGCAACATTTCATGATTACACTCCATCGAGATAAGATAGACACTTGTGTTCTTGAGTGATCATTCTGCAGTGAGGAATAATTTTCAAAAATTCTTTCCCACAAATGAGCATGAGCTTGTGAATTCCCAACAACTGTGTCTTCAGTAATGTGACATCAAGCTCTACAAATTGCCACATCTTCTTGAGTAGTGAATAATTTTCCTCTCTTTGTTTTTGATGAACCTTCCATACTGATTGTGTTAAAAAAGCAAACAAAAAAAAATTTATGTAGATTAAAAGTTGTGTATTTAAATTGAGTTTGGTTGTTTATTTTTATAGGGAGTAAAAATATGGCCCTTTTTTTATCCGTTTAATTTATAACCGTCAAAAATCAGTTGTTTCAAACTTTTCTGAATTAGAGAGAAAAAAAAGAGTCGTTGCTCAATTTGTGTATTCCAATGACAAAAGAGCACTATTGGATTAAATAATCTAACGATTCACATTGTTGCTTCTCTCTGTCTCTCTTATCACTCTGCCTCTCTTCATTCTTATTCATCTCCCAACTCTGCTCTCTCTCTCTCTCTCTCTCTCTCTACCCAACACTCTATCTATCTTATCTTTCCAATGGCTTTCTAGAACCAATTTTCATGTCTCCCTCGCCCTCACCATCTCCATTCTTTCTCACTCACTCTCTCCCTCTATGTCTCATCTTCTTCATCACCATAACCACAAGAACCACCACTATACCCACCGACGATCTCCAACCCTCAAACCCCAAATGTCTTTCTCTCTTCTCCAACCTTCTTTTCTTTCTGTCTCTCACCTTCTTCATTACTGCAACCACTACCATAACCACAAGAACCACCACCACCACAACCAACAAAACCACTACCACACCCGCCGTCGATCTCTAACCCTCAAACCCTTCGAATCCTTCTCTCTTCTTCAACACTCTTCTCCACCACAACCCTCCATCTCTCACCTTCTTCCTTTTCGATCTCTCTCTTCCTCCATTCTAAACTGTCGATCTCCAACGATTGAAACCCTAACCCTAACCAAAATGATCCTCTCTCTCCTTTATTCTAAACCTCTTCTCCAACGATCCCTCTTTGTCAGTGATGATCCAAACCCAAAATCCCAATGAAGACCATCCAAAGAACACAAAGAAGATCAACCTTCTCTGTCAGGTATGTTTTTTGATTCTGAAATATTGCTTAAATTTATTTATTTATTTGGCTTAAAATTGCTAAAATTGCTATGTTTTTATTGTTTGGTGGTTTTTGGGTGAATTTTGCTTCTGTGTTTGGAACTGTTTGCTGGGAAGGATGATGAGAAAGAAAGGGATGGGCTAATCTCAACCCTTTGAATCCTTCTCTCTTCTCTAACCCTCTTCTCTACCACAACCTCTCATCTCTCACATTTTTTCTCTTTGATCTCTCTCTCACTCCGTTCTAAACTGCCGATCTCCAACGATTAAAACCCTAACCCTAACCAAAATGATCCTCTCTCACCCTCTTCGATCTATCTCTCCCTATATTCTAAACCTCTTCTCCAACGATCCCTCTCTGTCAGTGATGATCCAAACCCAAAACCCTAATGAAGACCATCCAAAGAACACAAAAAAGATCAACCTTTTCTGTCAGGTATGTTTTTTGATTATGAAATCTTGTTGAAATTTCATTCTTTTTTTTTTTTTTTTGGCTTGAAATTGCTAAATTGCTGAAATTTTGTTTTCATGTTTGCTTTTGAAATTTTGCTAATGTTTTTATTGTTTGGTGGTTTTTGGGTGAATTTTGCTTCTGTGTTTGGAACTGTTTGCTAGGAAGGATGATGAGACAGGAAGGGATGGGTGATCTCCAACCCTTAAACCCTTTGGATCCTTCTCTCTTCTCAAACCCTCTTCTCTACCACAACTCTCCCTCTCTCACCTTCTTCCTCTTTGATTTCTCTCTCACTCCGTTCTAAACCGTCGATCTCCAATGATTGAAACCCTGACCCTAACCAAAATGATCCTCTCTCTCCCTCTTCGATCTATCTTTCTCTCTATTCTAAACCTCTTCTTCAACGATCCCTCTCTGTCAGTGATGATCCAAACCCAAAACCCTAATGAAGACCATCCAAAGAACACAAAAAAGATAACCTTCTCTATCAGGTATGTTTTTTGATTCTGAAATCTTGCTGAAATTTCATTCTTTCTTTTTTTTTTTTTTTGGCTTGAAATTGCTAAAATTGCTGAAATTTTGTTTTTGTGTTTGCTTTTGAAATTTTGCTTATGTTTTTATTGTTTGGTGGTTTTTGGGTGAATTTTGCTTCTGTGTTTGGAACTGTTTGCTAGGAAGGCTGATAAGAAAGGAAGGGATGGGCCGATCTCCAACCCTCAAACTTTTCGGATCCTTCTCTTTTCTCAAACCCTCTTCTCCACCACAACTCTCCATCTCTCACCTTCTTCCTCTTCGATCTCTCTCTCACTCCGTTCTAAACCGTCGATCTCCAACGATTGAAACCCTAACCCTAACCAAAATTATCCTCTCTCTCCCTCTTCGATCTATCTCTCCCTCTATTCTAAACCTCTTCTTCAACGATCCCTCTCTGTCAGTGATGATCCAAACCCGAAACCCTAATGAAGACCATCCAAAGAACACTAAGAAGATCAACCTTCTCTGTTAGGTATGTTTTTTATTCTGAAAATCTTGCTGAAATTTATTTATTTATTTTGGGCTTGAAATTGCTAAAATTACTGAAATTTTGCTTCTATGTTTGCTCTAAAATTTGCTTATGTTTTTATTGTTTGGTGGTTTTTGGGTGAATTTTGCTTCTGTGTTGGAACTATTTGTGGGAAGGATGATGAAAAGGAAGGGATGGAGGAGGAAACGGTTGGGTTTTGGTGACTTGCAAAGCTTGTGCCATACTTGACACAAGCTTTGACATTTGCTAAAGATAGTAGCTGTCAAAACTTACCATTGAAGGTGAATTTCTATGAACTATTGCCATAATTGGTAATAACAGCTTCAACGGCTTGCCATTGGAGATGCTCTTGGGTTTGAGAGAAATAATATATATACTTAGGTAGTTGGGTCATTTTACAAGAGGTTGTCCTTATGGATAAAGTATTTTAGAATGTGAACGTTTAACTAAAAAAAATCCAAAATTGAATTTATGAATAGAGTACTCTTTTGGGGGGTCATTTTACAAGAGGTAGTCCTTATGAATAAAGTATTTTAGAATGTGAACCTTTAACTAAAAAAAAATCCAAGGGGCAAATAAGCCAAATAAGTCAAATAAATTATAATATAAAATTGCAATCAAATATCACTAAGACTTTTTTAAACAAAATTAAATAAGTTGGACTTCTAATGCTACCACATACACTGGTTGCAAATTTTATTTTTATTTTTTTTTTTTTTTTTTGAGGATTATGGTCAAAAACTTAGGGCTCATGCCATATTTAATGGGCTTGACTCAAAGGCAATTCATTTTTTGTTGACAAAAAAAAATTTATTTTATTTTGGCTAACCAAAAATAGAAAATAAAAAATATATATTTTCTTTAAAACAAACGGAGCTTTAACAAAGAAGTGAGGAAGATGAGTATAGTCTTTAACCCATCGTCTAAAGGTTATTATAAAAAATTTATAAAGAAAATGATATTTACTGTAAAAAACTCCAATTGGTCAAAACTGGTAAAATAAGGTCTCATTGGAACATTTGGAATGGGAAATTTCAATTCAACCATGTTTCACAACAGAATGAAAGCAATTTTACCCCTATTTCCAAATATTTTTCAAGTGGAATTGACCTTTGATAGATTTCAAGGAAAATTAAGCGGCTTTACAATTCATCCTTTGTTTGGAATTTTTTCCAGATAGTACCCTTTCTGCTTTCTGTGGAACTAAACCTGCAATGAAAATCTATCACAGTTTTTTTTTATTATTATTATTAAAAAAAAAAACGCTTCGTGAAGACATCATAGCATCCGTGAGTCCTGACTTTGAAGTAACCAGTTGCCGACTATATTTAACCCAACCCAAATGAAAGGACCCACCACTGGGGCAAGATAGGAATGCACCATCCTTCAACACAGGAAACAAAGCCACAATCGGAGTACGCCACAGTCAGTTTCACCGTTTGAAAAATAAGCTACTAATCACGTCCCTCAGGAGTCGAGCCTTGCTCAACTGTGTGAATGGAAGGCACCTTTTCACCCCACCACCACCCCGGTGGTAAAATCTATCACAATTTGAACCATGGTTTCAGATGAATCCGAGTAGGGTTATTTTTCTACAATACAATAATAATAATAATAATAATTAAAAGAATCCTCTAAATTAAATGCGTACACCCCTTTTTCTACTCTGTACAATTTTCTTTGCAACTATTTATTTGGAGCATATACCAAAGCTTGTGATTATGGAGAAAAGGACGCCTGTAGACTCGCGATGCTAAACGACACATTCTAAAACTAAAACACACACTAGAAAGTGCATAGAAAACAAGAGGTGTTTTTGCCACCCCCTCATCCAATCAAGACCCAATTCTACTCTCCCTCCACAAGTCTATGAAATTCCTTATGAACAACTGCCCTAGTTGTGCTGTATACCATACCTCTCTAAGACTTTTGGGGTTTAGGCCTTCTGAGATAGTCTGAGGATACCTCTGGAAATGTCTTTGTGAACGAGCAACTAGAAGCTTGCAACCTTACCTGGACTTTATTCTGGTGGACACACAAAGGGTTGCACACCAACTAGGACAACACAAAACTTGTTCAGTGTAGTTTTTTGCCAGCTGAAAATTGATAACAGGACAGCATAAGCTAAAAACACCCATCCCTCAACTTCTCAATAATCAGCCTTTTTAAACTATTTACACTTAATATAAGTAGAAAATACATCAAACACTCACACGCACAAACAAACAAACAAAATAACCACCACTATAAAAGGCACCAAACAGGGAGACAACTTATGCCTAGGTAGTATTGTGAACAGACAATAGAGCATACTCAACAATGCTAATGTGCCGACAAAAGTTGCTCAAACAGTGGTCAGAAAATTAAATGTATAGACCATATTCTTCTATATATAACCCACATCCCACTAAATTTGTTATTTTTTCCTAGATTACGTTTTCTAACTCTAGCTTTTTCTTAACCCTAGAAATGGTGCATATGAACAAGAATCACATTTGTCTCGCGTGCAACTCAAGATAATGAAGCCTCATGTATACCTTGAAACAATGTTTCGAATCATGTACTATAATATAATATAATATAACATAACCCACATATCCCATCAATCTCATCAGCATCCAAGTAAAATCTGACCCTATATATATATATCACAATTTCCTGTAAAAGCAAGGACTTGAATAAAATTTGTTCCAGTAAAAGTCAAAATTTGAAATTACACCAACCAAGCAAAATGTATATAGTTGCTTCCCCTGCAAATATCTCATACTGCCTGACCTACCAAGAACATTATGAGTTGTCCCGAGTCCAGTGCTTGACACGGGTAACAAATACATACCTAGTCACTCGACGAAGTTTGTCAAAAAAGAAAGTTTGGTCCATTAGTTCTTTCACTGAATTCTAGTTTTGTATCATCTTCAGAAAAAATACTTGTATCCAAACACTAAAAGCACCATAACAGACAAACCAGCAGGAGCAGCCCATACCCAGTAGTTGGTAGATTTTTTCCGCTTGAGAATGTCACGGGGAACCGACACTGGGCCTTTAGGTCGGTTTCTGTACCTGACCAGATTCTCCTTTCGGTCCTTGCTCTTTGATGGAGCTGACGCTTCAACTTTTTCATCAGCCTTTTCTGGTTCGGTAACCTCTGCATCTGCTTCAGTTGGTTGTTCCTCTGGTTCAGAAGCAGCTGCAGAAGCTCCAGCCTTCTTCTTTGCCTTCTTTTCACGATCCTGAGGTAAATTAAAAAGAAATCCCATTAGTTCAAAATTTGGACAAAATTGCTAGTTTACATAGGCCTTGTTTGGTGCAGCTTATGGGGTTCCTTATAGCTTTTTTCATTTTGAAAATTTTTAGTGTTTTTGGTGCAACTTCTGTTTACTGCTTAATAAGGCAGAAATAGCTTAAATAAGTTCTAAAAAACAGATTATTGAAAAGTAGGGAAGGGTGTTTTTGGCTTTCTTTCTGATATCAATTTTTAACTTGCAAAAAGATGCTCCAAACAGGCCCGTAATCTGGAAATTGAATAAATTGAACTATAATTTCCTTGAGCTTCTTTTCAGCCTCTTTCTGAGCTTTTATAGCCGCTTTCGCAGCCGCTTTCTCTGCCAATTTCTTCTTCCTCTCCAACGCTTGCTTAGCTTTTGCAATCTCCTCTTCTCGTCTTATCTCCTTCAACTTCGCTTCATCAACTTCATCCCGCTTAGGTTGCGAATCTTTTTGTGGTTTTTCAGACACAGAGATTATCCCTTTGCCTTCCACGTCAATAGGCAGCTCCAAAGTAGTTCCTGTTGCTTTATCCTTCACTTCTTTCTGGATTTTGTTTTTCACTTCTTTCTGGACTTTTTCAGCAAGTGAGGTATTGTGTTTTGGAGCGGAAGTAGAATCTTCTTTTGGTTGTTTTACATTGGTTTTCGTGGCTGTATCGGTTACAGAGGAAGACGGTGGTGCTTCCCGTATCACCAATGGCTTCTCGTCAGGGTTCCTCATGCGTCCATCCCTGCTCAACTGCCGATTGTCCAATGATGCCAAAATTCTCCTCTCATAATCATCCCTAAAAGCCTTATTATTGTTCCAGAGTGACATAAATTTGTCGACCTAATCAGTATAAGATAGAGAGGATAAGTAAATAAGGTAACCAAAACATAAAATAGCAATCTCATATCTCTCTTATTGATAAAGGACAGTTCGGGTCCAACAAACCTCCATATTGACAATTTCTTTAAGGGCTTCAATATCCTTCCTCGCAGCAAGTTCTCTGACCTTGGTCAAGAGTGTGCGACTTTGATAAAAGCAATCATTCTGAGAAACAGGAAGACATTAAGTAAAGATATGATCATTTATAATTTTTTTGAATTATAAATCATTTTACCAAAGCAAGCTTGAAATATAATACAAAAATGCTTCCCCATCTTAAATTGTCAAGAATCAAAGCAGAATGAAACAAACTGGGAACATGGAGGCAACATCATAAAAGAGAGAAAGTAATTAAATAACGATAACATGATACATATCAGTACCGGCGAAACGGTCGTATATCAGTAAATAACGGCAGCATTGGAAATACAAAATCCAAAACATATTGACCGATATAATACGTAAAGATCAAT
>JAPPVO010005481.1:0-19884 GCA_030407325.1 Camellia japonica | reverse complement strand
TTGAAAGCTCCAGTAACGAGGAAGCCATCGCGCAAGCACTGGATATGGCAGAGGGCCGAAGAGAGGCAGCACTGATCAGGCTTGAAGCATATCAACAACAGCTCATCAGAAGTTTCAACCAAAAAGTTTTCCCAAGGCAATTTTATACCAGGAGAATTGGTTTTGAGGAAGGTCATGGATCATAAACGGGTGCCTGGTGAGGGCAAACTTGGGTCGAACTGGGAGGGTCCATACAAAATCACAGCCGTAGTTGGAAATGGAGCTTACTACTTAGAGGATCTGAATGGCAAAGCAATACCTCGGCCCTGGAACATAGCAAACCTCAAGAAATACTACCAGTAGGGTCATTTCCCAACCTCCTTATCAGGATGTAAAGGCACTTATTTGTTGACCAATACAAATGTTTTCCCATTCCTATCAGATTTATTCAATTCTTGTAATTAGCTTTGATGTTTATCAAACGAAACTAGCTTTGGTTCTTACCAAACGGAATTAGCTTTGGTCTATACCAAACGGCACTAGCTTTGGTTCTTACCAAACAGAATTAGCTTTGGTCTATACCAAACGGAACTAGCTTTGGTTTTTACCAAACGGAATTAGCTTTGATGTTTATCAAACGGAATCAACTTGGTGTTTAACCCAAATGGCCCAGTTTCAGAACGACTGAACGGAATTTAAATTCAGTTAGCACTCAAACATGCTAAGTGGTATAGCTTGGTGGAAAATGTTTGGCAACTGGATTGGAATACTAGCCAGGTGGAATTGCTTGGTGGAAACCGCACTAATGCATCTTAAGTAAACATTTCTATTTAGCCAAGTGGAATTGCTTGGTGGAAACCGTACTAACATGTCTTAAGTAAACACCCCTATTTTAGCTAAGTGGCATTACTTGGTGGAAGTTGCACTGACATTCCCTAAGCACGCATCTGTGCACCTACAGAACTTCTTAAGTATCATCACAACAACACTTCAGTATTGACTCAGCAACCAGAGTTAGAACAAACTCAACCAAGCTAGCATCAGCCTTACTCAGCCCCAGCTGGGGGCAAACAATCATTTTTAAAAGCCTACCTGGACCTGAGTAAGACATCTCTCCTTGCATTTCTCTCATACACACTTATACTATCAAAGTTGAAACAGACTCAAGCAATTCTTACAAAACAATTTCGATCTTACTTAGCTCCAGGTGGGGGCAAACAATTGTTTTATTACAAAACCAACCTGGACCTAAGAAAGACCCACTTATGAACTTAAAGCACAGCCATACTATATATCCGTTAACCACGCCGATCACTAGTTCGGCCCCGAGGACCTAACAGTGCTCGGCCAGGGGCAAATGAGTGCAATGCCACACAGATCATCAGTTCGGCCCCGAGGTCCCAACAGCGCTCGGCAGGGGGCAAGCAGTACAGAACCAGACCTAGCATCTATTCGGCCCCGCGGTCCCAACAATGCTCGGCCGGGGGAAAGCAAGTATAAGAAATGTTCAAACATAGAAGCTAAACAATATCAAATTGCAGAGTTCAAAAAGGAAACCATATCATCCAAGCAAGGGCACAGAAGGCCTCATAACCAGCAGTAAAAACAAAAAAGAAAATAAAAGGAAAAATTATCTTCATCAGAACAGAAATGTAAAAGGTTCAACTTTCAACTCTCATCACTTCAACAATCAACTTTCATCAACAGCGGGCAGTTCCGGAGCAGCATCAGCAACTTTGTCAAGACCATCCGCGGGAGGAGCAGTAGAGGGAGCTCCAACTTCCTGAGAAGTAGGAGCCACCTTAACCACATCCTCCGTGGCTTCGGTCTCCAGGGTGGCAACCCCTTCAATGTCCATCGTTTCAGTGGCAACATTCATGCTCTGGGTCTCATTCACAGGTCATCTTCAGGGGAAACATCGTCCGACAGAACAGCAGGGATAGGAGTAGTCTTTAAACCAAAGGATTTCGAAGGAACAGGGACATCACGATACAGAGAAGAGCCTTCAGGAACCATCGCAGCAGCTAAGGCACTCGTCCAACCCTTCACAAAGAGCTTGTCTCGCAGCACTAGAACCTCCTCCTTGTAGGCGGCTCCAGCTTCATCCCAGCCCTGTTGCCAGTTCTTGGCCTCCAGCGCAGTACGCTCAGCAGCCATCACAGCAAAACGGCCTCCAGCTCGGCCACCTTCCCCTCAAGTTGGGCCTGGGTCTCAATAGCAGCCTCCTTCGATTGTTCAGCAGAAGTGACAATTTTGTTCAAACGGAAGGCTTCCCTCTCAGCGGTTCGGCGTCCCTCCTTCTCCGACTCCAAGCTTACTGTCAGTCTTTCCGCATTCATTGCAGCCTCCATCACGGCCCTTTCCAGCTCCTCAGCGCGGGTAATGGACAGGTGCATTCTCTGGATACACTGCAAAGGACGACAAAGAACTTAGAAAAAAGGAAGATGGCAATACAACAGTAAGGTCAAGAAAAGCAAAGAAAAAAGAGCCTACAGCAGTCAACATTTGGAGGGTCCCCTTCAGGATGGGAATGTCACGAGGCCCATTATGTCCAGCCATATCAACCGGCATCAACAAAAACTTGGTTAAACTAAAGGCAAAATCCTGTGAAGTAACAACCGAATCAGAGGTGGAGATGGGCCTGCCCTCATATGATATCGGTGGCTCCCATCTCTCAAAAGTTTCATCTTCAGCGGGATCCTGAGAAGTCTCCCCCACCACGGCCTTGCCAGTCTCCCTCCTTCTCTTTTTTGCTCGGGCAGCGACTGAGGCGGAGGGCTCGGCGGCAGTTACCGGGTCCCAGATGCCCCAACCTCCATCTTCACCTCCATAAGGCTCTTCGTCTCGGTCTTCTCCACGGGGAATTGCAGAGCGCCAGGGGCTCCGAAGGCCTCAGCCTTTAAGTCCACCAGCACCCTCCTCTTCGCTACTGATCCGCTCCCTGCGAAACTGAGGGCAGGGGAGGGCACTCCCTCAGGTGCATCTTGGACAGTGCGGCGTCTCGGAACCAGCGGGGTAAGAGACACCTCGGTCTCGGTATCAGAATCCAAAAGGGCAGCAGCGAGTCTCGCATTCTTCGACATAACAGAGCGGTAACTTGACTGATAATCCAACAACTCAGGAGCAGATCTTCTCTTGTACCTCAAGGCAGCCTTGATGGCTTCAGCATTCTCCCGATTTGGTCTTCGCTGGAAACGGGAAGATTCTGTAAAAAAAAAAAAAAAAAAGAAAAAAAAAAAAAAAGAAGAAAGCAAACCATCAGAACAATAGCTCCCCCAAGGGAACCTTAGCGCGAGCTAGGGGGCAAATGAAGGGGCTGAATGTGAAATGGGTCAGGTCCAAGCCTTGGGCCGGCCCAATCCGACAAAGCCCAAATCCAAGTGGGTCAGATGAGCATACGGACAGAACAATTAAGCCCAACTTCATGATCAATAGTACGCCCAAGTCCTCTACCACTTGGGCCCAACCCGCAGTGGAAAGGTCAGCCCAGTCGCAGCGCTGGTCTGGGCCGAGCTGCAGGATGGGGTTTGTGGGCCGAACAGATAATAACCCAGCCCACCTCTGTGAATGAGCCTGGAAAAGGCCGAGCTAATGTACACCGGTACCGAACTGAAGAGCGTAAGTACCGAACTGGAGAAACCTCGTAAAGAAACGTGGGATCTGTGAGCGCAAGCATGTGCAGGATGCCACCTCAGCTGGTCCCCCACGCCTAAAATCACGGAAGTTGTTAAGCCAAGGAATGTGGTTAGTTATCAGCATGCTTACAATGAGAATATACAATGAATGGCAACTATCAAGTGGTCCACCACGTGGAGCATTGCTGAGAAGACACCTGGCAGCACCTATACTCCATTAACTCACCTTGAGAAGCAAGTAAGAAACACTATATATACAACATGAGCTTCACATTGAAGGTAACTGAACAACTCTAATCAACAACACACATACACACCCATTCGACTATATACTCCTTCACCGATCACTGATTACCACACCGGAGGGGTGATCCGGCCAGCCCCGGCCGGGTAGCTCTAACGGTGCTTCTTGTTGCAGGAACCCCAGTCCCTGGATGGTCCAACTGTGCGCGGAGCCCCGATCCACTTTCATCTAGTGCGGAATCCGGTATGCACACCATTAATCTATTATTTGTTAATGTTTAAGCAAATATGATGCGATACAGCATAAATAGTGAGTTAGTTTGCGGATGATTTCCTTACAATTGTTTTCGTATGATTATATAATAATGAAGTTTGTTAAGTAGCTCTCTCTCTCTCTCTCTCTCTCTCCTAATATAATGATGACACTCTTGATCTTTTTCTTGGCTCCCTATTGATAAAATGACGACACTCTTGATCTTTTTCTAGGCTCCCATATCAATAGCTAGGAAACGACAATGGACCATCAAACTTTTGGTTATTGAAATCTTCCAATTATTTTCAGCCTAGCATTGGCCCGAAGATGGCCTGACTCAACAGAACCCTAAAATATGTGGGTTGGGCTTGGGTTGAAAGATAGGAGGGCCTGATGGACGTTTTGAGGACTGACTAAAAAAATCAAGCCATAGGCCCATCCCACAAACACACATTGGACCCATATAAACCAAATAATTGATTCATTATTTTACTTTATCTTTTTTTTTTTTTTAGGTGCATGAACATATGCATTCCTAGTAAATAGTAATATTGAAAGTAAAAAACTGAGTGACTTGCACGCCATCTATGAAAATAGTAATTAAATTTATGTGAATTTAAAGATGCATATATACAATTCAACAACGTTATCGTAATATTTGTAATTTTGTGTTTCAATAAATAAAGATTTTTTCTTCTTTTTTCATGATTCAAAAGGTGATTATAATTGTTTTGATGTACTTCAAAATTTTGTATAATAATTCTTTATTTTTTTAAAACTAATTTTGGAATTTAATGAAAAAAAAATTGAATTAAAGCTAAAATTTGGATCAAATTAGGCCCATATGAGCCAAGCTTACCCTGAGACCCATAAGACAATATTTTTAAGCACATAAATAGTTTTGGGTTTTAAAATATAAGTTGGGCCGGCATGAACCTAACCTATTATTAACCTGTCAAAGTTTATGGGCATGAGCTTTGTTAAAGCATCCAATTCAAAATTAATTGACTATGAGTGGAGAGAGGTCCTTATCACGGTAATGTTATTGTTAGTTATTTGCTTGGATATTACCAATTGGACCCACATAAATTGAAATTAAAACCTTCCAAGACTAAATAAATGAAATTGATAATTTAAGAATGAAATAAATAAGATTGTGATAAAGTTATAATTATCTCCACAAAAGAAAAAAAAAAAAGGCAAGGAAGTGTTTGTTACTTAATATTTATAACACAAAATTAATGACAACAAAATAAAAATATTAGCTCTTATTTGTCTAATCTTTTTTAAAAGAAAAGTCAATATAATTAGGGTTAATTGGTGAAAAATCCATTCCTATGGAGTTATATATTGTTTAGTCCAAGGTTTAATTTTTTTTTGATGACAAGGACAAGTGTTGAAAAATCACCGGTGCCAGAAAAGTTTTCAAAAAATTGATCGGAAAAGTAGCCGGCCACTAGTGGCGATGAGGCGGACAAATATGTGACATTGAACAAATAGGTGTCACATGTACATATATGTAGATATTTGAACATATAGGTAGACAGACAGGTGACATTTTCAACAAATAGATAGATAGGTAAGATTTAAACAAATATGTGTTTTTTTGGACAAATGATATCCGTTTAGCACAAAATTTAAGTTTGGCCTATTGGCCTAAAATTTTCAGAACTGGACCTTTGGCGTAAGTGCCCATATAACTACACCAACCTCAAAAATTATAATTATAATTTACCTACGAAAAATTGCATGGTGCAGCTGAAGAACCATTCATAGTGGAGTTAGACAATACACTAACCATAGTAAGAGAAGACGGTCAAAAATACATTATTATTTTAAGTTTCGTATTGGAAAATATTTGACTATTTCTCAACGATTCTTTCAATCAAATAGTAATTAACAATTCTAATAATTTGATTGTTGTATAGCAGGACAATTATAAATTTTATTTTTCCTGTCAACTCTATTAAATGACAGAAACTCACGAGTGTATTTGTAATTTCCAAAATCACAATGGACAGTCTGTATTTAAAAAATAATCTCCAAGATATACATATGTATATATTTTCCTTTTTGACAACTTAAAAATGATAATTTTAATTGACCGAATAAAGATACATATGGGTGCAGTAGAACCATTCATCATGGAATTAGACAAGAAGCTAACCATATACAAGACTGGGCAAAATGACATTATTATAACCTTTGAATTAAAAAATGTTAGACAATTTCTCAATCACTCCTAATGATATATTATATATAGAGATATAGATACGTATGCCATGCTAGCTTTGTCACCTCATTTCAAGCACATGGACATAGTTTGCATGGACTGGCCATTATTATCTGGTCCAAACAAGTGTCTTTTGCAATTATTAATGTAGAATAAGCAATTATAAGAACTAGTGCGTGTGAAGAGCGAGATACCATTAAGCTCATATAACAGATAAGCAAACACCAAGAATATTTGTTATACTCCAATTTTGGAGTTTTTTAAGCCTGGTCACTATGAAGGGTGCAAGAATCAAAAGTAATGAATAAACCGTCGCCGGACCCGTTTTTTCCATGAAAACTATGATAAAAATTATCCGATTTAGCATTACCGAGAGCATAGTTCTAAATCGCGGTATCGGGTAACGTAACGGTATCGATCGCGGAGTATCGGTATCGGTAGTATCGACCGGTACGTATCGGGTATCGGGCGTCACGGCTGTGAAATTTCAAAAATCATTAACAATCCATCTAAAACTCAATTTTATGCATTTTTTTTTACTCTTTTAGCCTTAATTTATCACATTTTAATCAAAATTTTGATATGTAGAGGCGCTTTTTTGACTCATTTTCAATTAAATGATATGTATTTATTTTAGTCTCAACGTTTTATTTGGCATATATGTTAAACTTTTAATATAAAATTGATGTGGAAATATTTTTTTTACTTATTTTCAACAATGAAATACTTCCACATGCACAACAAATTAATAAGAGAAAGAGGGATATGAAAATAAATCATTCGCTTCAGTCATAATCGCATACAAACAATCTACTACAAATCAACAACTCTAAAACTTAGTAATAAAAAGAATTAAAAAATCTAAAATAATAAAAAAAATATAAAATAAAAAATCTGACAGATTAAATCTCTTTAAATAATATATATAAAAAATATATATATTGAGCATATGTGCATTTAAAATATATATAAAAAATATTTTTATATATAAAAAATTATATTCTATGCCGATAATATATATATATATATAAAATTATGAGAGAACAAACCTGCTCCTGAGTTATAAAATTATGAGTTCTATTCAGCTTCTGAACTTATGTGCATTTAAAATTATGTAAAAAATTGCTCCTCAGTTCTATTCAACCTCAATAATATATACAAAAAATTATGTGCAATTAAAAAACTAACCACAGAAAAAAACAAAACAAAACAAAACAAAACAAAACAAAACCATGAATTAAAACAAATTATATAAACAAACCGATGACTTCTTCAGCCAAAAGAAAAAGAAAAACAGAGCATCACATATACTTAAACAAACAATACACAAACCGATGACTTCTTCACCCAAAAGAAAAAGAAAAACAGAGCATCACATATACTTAAACAAACAATACACAAATCGAACATAACTTAAAACAAAACCATGACTTCTTCAGCCAAAAGAAAAAAAAACAGAGCATCACGTATCGGACTGTATCGGATATCGGATTCGGGCCGATACGTGTCGGGAATCGGCCGATACAGACGTGGAATTCATTCTCGCCGGTATATCGGTGAGTATCCGACTCGGCCCTCCCATTTTCCGGTACGAACCGGCCGGTACGGGACGTACCGGCCGATATTTAGAACCTTGACCGAGAGGTTTAGCTAACAGAAACAGATTTTACAAGTTTTAAACCAATTATGGAGGTTTGACCCCTCAAAAAAATAAGAAACTATCAATGACGTGGCAAAACTTTATAAATTTAATTCTCCTACAATCACAACCTTATACAAGTAACTGTATTTAATTTAAAGAATAAGAAAAACATTGTCCTACTCCACCCGAAAATTGTAACTTTCTTTTTAGGCAATGCACCCAACCAATGATGCCTAGGCTCCTCCTTATAGATAAATCCAATTGTTCATTCCACATTCAGCCGAAGGTTTTTTCTTCATCTAAAATCATTGAATTACCTTACCCTATAGTTGTTGTGAATAAAATTCAATATAATAATAATAAAAAAAAAGGTGAATTTCTCATCATTTGATTGTTGGACATTTCCACAAATTTGTGTATAATTCAGCAAAACATCAGTAAATTTGATACTAGAATTGCACGACAGACAACAAAAACCCATTCTCTACTTCAAAAGTGTAGTTCTCATCATTTGATTGTTGATGTATGTGGTAATGCAAGTGCTTTTTTGATGAGTTTTTGATGCTTGCTTAATGTGGATGTTCACATCTTATTAATATGAGGTTATAGAGGGTTGCATGTATGTAGTGTACTGTGACCTCATTCTGGTGGTGTGGTTTTGAACTTGTAAAATGTTTTATGTTGTGCAAGGATGGTGGTCGTAGTTTTCACTATGGATTTAGCAGTGGAACTGTACACATAGGCATTTAGTTTGTACAATGTGAATGTTCATATAGTATGGATTATTGTATATATGTATTGTTGTTCGTATGGTTGTTACATGGTTGTTGACTTTTGTTTTGTTATGTTTTTACAAGAGATTCATACCTTTATGATGTTGGTGTGCACATATGGTTGCAGTGCAACTGTAATAAATGTGGTTCGTGCATTGTGTTATAAGCGTTTGGTGGAGTGTGTGTGTGAAAAATGAGACGAGTTGTCTGCTTGTTCTGTTTCATTGTTCTATTGACTACCTGGGATTAATAGGTGTGATTTGGACAATGACGAAGAATTTTAGAACATGTTATTGCTTGCCAAGTCAATGGGGTTACACCATGTAGAGGTTGTCATTGATTTGAAAAGTGATATTAGTCAATCGAGTAGCTCTGGGTCGTTGCGTGTGGGGGATGAGGAAGAAATTGATGCACTTTAGAGATTTTGCCACTATAAGGAGAAAGGTGTTTGTAACGCCCCAAATTTCTAACCCAAATGATAATACAACAATCATAGCTCTTTCATGGAAAACCGAATATAAATCTCCAAACTTACATTACATGATACAATAGTTCTTCATGCAACAAAATAGAGGAACAAATCGTACCTATACTTTGTAAGCTTGAAAAGATTTTTCCTCCTGCATTTTTTGATTTCATGGTCCACTTGGCAATTCATTTGCCTCACGAAGCTATGCTTGGAGGGCCTGTGCAATATCGATGGATGTATCCCATTGAGAGGTAATACCATAAGTTCCCAAACATCCCTATTTACATATTGTATATAATGTACACATTAACATTCAAATCATATTGGCATGTAAGATGCTCGGACTTCTGAAAGGATTTGTTCGCAATAAAGCTCAGCCAGAAGGTTCCATTGCGGAGGCTTACATTTCGAAAGAGTGTACGACATTTTGTTCAATGTATTTAGACAGCGTTGAAACAATGTTTAATCGGGAAGAACGGAACTATGACGGGGGTGACAATAGACAGGGGTTGGCGAATTTCACTCAAAATGTTCATTCGTTTGGTCTACTAACAAGGGAAGCTGATATGTATGTAGATGACCGTGAAAGGGCTCATTGGTTTATTCTACACAATAGCTTAGAAGTCGAATAATATCTAGAGTATGCGTCGAACCTGTGACGTACTATGTGTGACCTATATGCTTTTTTTTATTAGTAATCATTCTTCAAATTACTTATGAATTATACTGTCCTACGTAGGGAACACAAGATGTTGTTGCAATAACAACATGGAAGTGCATGCGACATTGCCAAGATACAATGCAAAGAATTTTCTAAATGGTTCAAAGATCGCGTATGCTAAAATTCCTTATACTGTAGTTTACACAGCACCTTAAGTTATGTCAAAAATAACATGACAATTTTTTCTTATGTAGATGAACCAATTGCGGCACAACAAGTCACCCCATGCAACCGATGAGATGTGGTCATTGGCAAATGGTCCTAACAGCTTAGTGAACACATATTTGGGATGCATTTGTAATGGCGTCCGATTCCATGCTCGCGACCATGACAACCGTCGTAAAACTCAAAATAGTGGATTGGTAGTGGAAGGGGACCATGAAGGCCAACTCATAAAGTTCTACGGCTACATTTGCAAAGTTTGGGAAATGACATATTTGTTTAGGCACCGTGTTGTTTTATTCCAATGTGAATGGTATAACACCGGTAGTCACAGAACTTTGCGTGTCGAACCACATTTCACTACTATTGATATACGAAGTCGATGGTATAAAGATGACCCGTTTGTCTTACCAAGTCAAGTTCAACAAGTTTTCTATGTGCATGATACGAAGTTAGGTGCCAATTGGAGAGTTGTAGAAAAGTTTCAACAACGAAGAATTTGGGATGTGCCCGAGGTGGATGTGCCACAACCTGATGATGTGTTCCAGCAAGATGAAAGCACTAATGTTGTACCAACTGAGCCTATGGATGACGATGTGGTGTTACGTCGAGATGATATTGATGCTGAAATTATTCCAATGGAAGTTTTTCAGTTTGATAACCATGTACAACCCTTGGTTGGTATGGACGATGACTTCATATGTGATGATGAAGATGAATCGACAATGGAGGGTGACAATGAAGAAGAAGATGAGGTTGACAGTGATTTTGATTCAGATATGGACATAGAGTGTTGATGTATGGGTACTAAATTTGAATGTGTGATAGAGTCTTGATGTATGGGTTCTAAATTTCGATGTGTGTTCTTGGTAGTTGTTGTTTTGTCCTTTTGTCGTTTTGTTGATGTAATGGGGAAAGGGATTGAGGAGATTCCCCTTCTCTATGTGTTATGTATGTAGATAAGAGTGTAGTCCTTTTCTTTATATTGTTCTTCATGTCATGATGCTGAGCTATATTGTAAACTTTTTCGCAATGTTGAACCTGTTAAATTGATGAATCTCCTCATTTGACATTTATGCTTAACATTGGTTTACGTACATCACTTTTACTTGACAATCATTATCAACTTGTTTCCTATTGTTGTCTGGTTGTAATTTTTTAAATACTTGAGCGCCTGTAAACAATCCGTATTGGTCATAATATCGATGATGCATGTGATGCGTTTACTTAATATATCATGTTTGCAGCTACTTTGCAGGTACCAGCATAATTCCTGGGACGAAAACAAGGCGGCGTAAGAAAACAGCAATTGACCCCATAGTGTCACCCTTAGCAACATCTGCACCTATCATTGTCACACCATAGACTTTGTCCGATGAGACACAACCGCCGGATGACACACAAACATTTGTGGAAGAGACACAGGCGCACGGCGTAGGTAAGACCATTGTACGTTTTTGTTGCATCTTTATTGTACCATTGTACGTTTATTCTTCTTCTTGGTAGTTTTGTAGGTGTGTTTCGGCCCCTAAAGATCACTTTACTTGACTTAAGCAACGGATTTTTCTTCATCTAGAAAAATAATTTCTTGCATGTATTAAAAAATTATAATCCCTTACAAAATTTGCTTGGATGATTGTTACATTTAATATTATTTATTGTTGACTATATGTTTGGGGCACTAATTGCATGTGAAGGCCTTACACTTGTTGCCTCTTCTTGACCAGGGAAAAGTACATCAAATTGTGTATGCGGTCCTACAATCAGAAAAGGAGTGCAAAAAAGGCTTACGAGTAAAATAGGAGAGAAACTACATGTATATGTCAATCACATGCTGAATACACTCACTGGAGGGAATGCCACGCCTGCAACAAATGAGTTGGGCTTGCAGATAAGGCGGTTGTGCCCCCTCAAGGGAGTGAAGTCATGGAAGAAAATTGATCATAGTATCAAAGATGTTGTAGTACAAGCTGTGCTAGTAATTTCGAACCTTAAACTAAATGTACTCATTATGTAAAGTTCCAATTACTGCATTCCATTTCTGTAATACGTCACACACTTATGCTTGCAGGACACGTTTGACATTGGTGAGGATTTCCATACTGATCAACAAACTCAAGAGATCATTTATACGAAGGCGTATCTCCTGTACAAGGATTGGAGGTACACCCTGAAGCAACACTATGAAAAACTTGTAGAAGATTGTGTTGATGACCCATATAGTCATCCGCCTAAAGGAGTTTGCTTGGATGATTGGAAACACGTGATTGATGTGGCTTGGAAGGATGAATCTCATTTGGTAACAAACAAATAAAAACGACTCTATTGCTTTATTTGTGTATTATGCATTGATATATACTAATTCTTGAATAATTATTTTTTTTAGAAACGCTCTAAAGCTGGTAAAGCAAACTGGAGTTTGCTACCATACAATCACACTAGTGGATCTCACTCCTTTCCAATAGCAACGTCGCTTATGGTGAGTTACATACATTTGGAACAGATTTGTCATCACGTATATATGTAAGATGAAAGTCATGGTTACTATTATGACGAATTACTTTTGTTATTTGAAACTAATAGGTAGATGAAAATGGGGAGTTGGATTTTCCAGAATTTTATTCCAAATCACAGAAATCGAAGAAAACAAATGAATGGATTGATCCCAAATGTGGTGAGCTACAAGTAAGGAGTAAACTTTTTGGCCTACCGTCGTAATATTAATGCCTATCTTACCACAAAATTGCATGTGATTCTTTGTGCCTTTGTTGATTAGTTTACTTTTTTTGGTAATGACAGGATGTGATGGTGAATCTACAAGCGACAGCCACCGATACGGGGATCCCATTGACACAAGAGGAACTCTCACGGCAAGTGCTTGGACAGAGAAAGAATTACTTGCGTGGATTTAGGATAGGCCCACGACCCTATTCCCCATCTGATAGTGCGGCATGATCTCGTGATAAACAAATGGAGGCAATGTGATATGAGATTGACGTTCTTCAAGAAAATTTGATGAATGAGAAAGAAGAGCGCCAGAGAGATCGTGAAGAGATGACGAGGGAGAGAGAGGAGTTGATGAAAGAAGTAGCAAAAGGAAAACAAGCAAAGGAGGCACAACAAGAACAACTGAATCATTTGAACTCTGTGGTTTTACGACTATCAACACTGTTGGAGGGTTCAGACGGGCATCGTCGTATTTCATAAGAAGAATGTCATTCGTATCATACTAACACTTATACACGCTTAGATTTACTTATTCAGTAAACAATACTACGTGAATTTTCACCTTGAATTTACTTTACATTTGTTGCTTTTCTGTGATTATTTTTATTGTATGTCAAAATATGTAGAGCCTCAAGGAAAATGGTATGTTCGTAGAAATGAAATGGGGAAAACAGTGTCAAAAAATTGGTTACAAATATGTCCAAAAACTACCAATACCCATAGATAAACAAATTTTAGATAAATGAAATAACCTCCCTGGTTGATATTTTGGGTCTTGTCCTGTAACTGAAGTTGATATTTTGTTTGTAAAATTGTTGAGATTTGGTCCTAATTCCATTAAAGCTAGGTAATTAGAAGTATATGATATGATAAAAGTTTCCCATAGCGCTTTAGCCATTGGACCGACACGAACAGGTTCCCCATGCCAAATATGACTTGTGACAACTGACGGAATATTATTCGGACCCGTAGGTTGGGATTTAGCGCCGAATACGCCCAAAACTTAGTCGAAAAAGGGCGTTTCCAGGGCAAAAATTCAAAACAGCCCCCGAACCGCCGTGTGGCCGACACGAACACCTTCCCCATGCCAAATAGGACTTGTGACAACTAACGAAATGTTATTCGGACCCGTAGGTTGGGATTTAGAGCTGAATACGCCCAAAACTTAGTTGAAAAAAGGCGTTTCGAGGGCGAAACTTTAAAACAGCACCCGAAACCACTGTGTGGCTGAGACAAACAGCTTCCCCATGCTAAATAGAACTTCTGACAACTGATGGAATGTTATTCAGACCCGTAGGTTGGGATTTAGGGACGAATACGCCAAAACTTAGTCGAAAAAGGGCGTTTCGGGGGCGAAAATTCAAAACAACCCTTGAACCGCCATGTGGCCAACACGAACACCTTCCCCATGCCTAATATGACTTGTGACAAATGACAGAATGTTATTCGGACCCGTAGGTTGGGATTTAGAGCCGAATACGCCCAAAACTTAGTCGAAAAAGGGCGTTTCGGGGGCGAAAATTTAAAAAAGCCCCCGAACTGCCGTATGGCTGACAAGGGCAGCTTCCCCATGCCAAATAGGACGTGTGACAACTAACGAAATGTTATTCGGACCCATAGGTTGGGATTTAGAGACGAATACGCCCAAAACTTAGTCGAAAAAGGGCGTTCTGGGGTCGAAACTTCAAAACAGCCCCCGAACCGCCGTCTGGCCGACACGAACAACTTCTCCATGCCCAATGTGACTTGTGACAACTGGCGAAATGTTATTCGGACCTGTAGGTTGGGATTTAGAGCTGAACATGCCCAAAACTTAGTCGAAAAAGGGTGTTTCGGGGGCAAAAATTGAAAACAGCGCCCGAACCACCGTGTGTCCAACACGAACACCTTCCCCATGCCAAATAGAACTTGTGACAACTGATGGAATGTTATTCGGACCCGTAGGTTGGGATTTATAGCTGAATACGCCCAAAACTTAGTCGAAAAAGAGCATTTCGGGGGCGAAAATTTAAAAAAGCCCCCGAACTGCCGTATGGCTGACATGGCAGCTTCCTCATGCCAAATAGGACGTGTGACAACTAACGAAATGTTATTCGGACCCATAGGTTGGGATTTAGAGACGAATACGCCCAAAACTTAGTCGAAAAAGGGCGTTTCGGGGTCGAAACTTCAAAACAGCCCCCGAACCGTTGTCTGGCCGACACGAACAACTTCTCCATGCCCAATGTGACTTGTGACAACTGGCGAAATATTATTCGGACCTGTAGGTTGGGATTTAGAGCTGAATATGCCCAAAACTTAGTCAAAAAAGGGTGTTTCGGGGGCAAAAACTGAAAACAGCCCCCGAACCGCCGTGTGTCCGACACGAACACCTTCCCTATGCCAAATAGAACTTGTGACAACTGATGGAATATTATTCGGACCCGTAGGTTGGGATTTAGAACCGAATACGCCCAAAACTTAGTCGAAAAAGAGCGTTTCGGGGGCGAAAATTCAAAACAGCCCCCGAACCATCGTGTGACTGATACGAATAGCTTTCCCATGCCAAATATGACCTGTGACAACTGACGGAATGTTATTCGGACTCGTAGGTTGGGATTTAGAGCCGAATACACCCAAAACTTCGTTGAAAAAGGGCATTTCGGGGGCTAAAATTTACCCGAACCGCCGTGTGTCTGACACGAACACCTTCCCCATGCCAAATAGGACTTGTGACAACTGACGGAATGTTAATCGGACCTGTAGGTTGGGATTTAGAGACGAATATGTCCAAAACTTAGTCGAAAAACGGCGTTTCAGGGGCGAAAATTCAAAACAGCCCTTGAACCACCGTGTGGACAACACGAACAGTTTCCCTATGCCAAATATGACTTGTGACAATTGACGGAATGTTATTCGGACCCGTAGGTTGGGATTTAGAGCCGAATACGCACAAAACTTAGTCGAAAAATGACGTTTCGGGGGAAAAAATTGAAAACAGCCCCCGAACCGCCATCTGGCCGACACGAACACCTTCCCCATGCCAAATAGGACTTGTGACAACTGACGGAATATTATTCGGACCCGTAGATTGGGATTTAGAGACGAATACGCCCAAAACTTAATCGAAAAACGGCATTTTGGGGGCAAAAATTGAAAACAGCCCTTGAACCGCCGCGTGGCTGACACGAACAGCTTCCCCATGCCAAATATGACTTGTGACAACTGACGGAATATTATTTGGACCCGTAGGTTGGGATTTAGAGCCGAATACGCCCAAAACTTAGTCGAAAAAGGGCGTTTCGGGGGTGAAAATTTAAAAAAGCCCCCGAACCGCCGTGTGGCTGACAGGGGCAGCTTCCCCATGCCAAATAGGACATGTGACAACTAACGAAATGTTATTCGGACCCATAGGCTGGGATTTAGAGATGAATACGCCCAAAACTTAGTCGAAAAAGGGCGTTTCGGGGTTGAAACTTCAAAACAGCCCCCGAACCGTCGTGTGGCCGACACGAACAGCTTCTCCATGCCCAATGTGACTTGTGACAACTGGGGAAATGTTATTCGGACCTGTAGGTTGGGATTTAGAGCTGAATATGCCCAAAACTTAGCCGAAAAAGGGCGTTTCGGGGGCGAAAATTGAAAACAGCCCCCGAACCGCCGTGTGTCCGACACGAACACCTTCCCCATGCCAAATAGAACTTGTGACAACTGATGGAATGTTATTCGGACCCGTAGGTTGGGATTTAGAGCCGAATACGCCCAAAACTTAGTCGAAAAATGGCGTTTCGGGGGCGAAAATTCAAAACAGCCCCCGAACCATCGTGTGGCTAATACGAATAGCTTCCCTATGCCAAATATGACCTGTGACAACTGACGGAATGTTATTCGGACTCGTAGGTTGGGATTTAGAGCTGAATACACCCAAAACTTAGTCGGAAAAGGGCGTTTCGGGGGCTAAAATTGACCCGAACCTCCGTGTGTCCGACACGAACACCTTCCGCATGCCAAATAGGACTTGTGACAACTGACCGAATGTTAATTGGACTTGTAGGTTGGGATTTAGAGACGAATACGCCCAAAACTTTGTCAAAAAACGGCGTTTCAGGGGCAAAAATTCAAAACAGCCCTTGAACCACCGTGTAGCCAACACAAACAGTTTCCCCATGCCAAATATGACTTGTGACAACTGATGGAATGTTATTCGGACCCGTAGGTTGGGATTTAGAGCCGAATACGCCCAAAACTTAGTCAAAAAAGGACGTTTCGGGGGCAAAAATAGAAAACAGCCCCCGAACCACTATGTGGCCAACACGAACATCTTCCCCATGCCAAATAGGACTTGTGACAACTGACGGAATGTTATTCGGACTCGTAGGTTGGGATTTAGAGACGAATACGCCCAAAACTTAATCGAAAAACGGCGTTTTGGGGGCGAAAATTGAAAACAGCCCTTGAACTACCGTGTGGCCGACACGAACAGCTTCCCCATGCCAAATATGAGTTGTGACAACTGACGGAATATTATTTGGACCCGTAGGTTGGGATTTAGAGCTGAATACGCCCAAAACTTAGTCAAAAAAGGGCATTTCGGGGGCGAAACTTCAAAACAGCCCCCGAACCTCCGTCTGAGTCTCACGGGCAGCTTCCCCATTACAAATAGGACTTGTGACAACTGACGGAATGTATTGCAGATGTATAGTAATGGAAAATTATGGGAAAAATATTCAGAAAGCAATATGAACTCAGTTTACGCCTTGTTATATACTTGCTAATTTTTTGAACGTACACACGTGTGTTATATTATATTTAAGCTTTCATACAAGTATGAAACATGCTCAAGGTGTTTCTGAGGCCATGTGCGTCATGAGATATCAAGTATTCTTTCTTTGATGAACCATTTATAGGTGTCTCAACATACATTTCTACATATTTCCTTTTATGATTGAAATTTATTTTTGTTATTATTTTTATCACATGTTCTAATATCCTTTTTGAAATGGCATTGACATATATTAATAAGCAGCGATGGTTTTATATCCAATCTAATGATTCAAGTGTCTTTTGCAAACAAATAATGAGAAAGTTGGTAAAAAGAATACTTTCTATTCACATTGGGCTTTGATATTGGTTTAGCCACAGAATTTGGATATATGTTGCATACAAATAGAAGATTGTTACATTAGCTTTATGTTACTAATGAAAGATTTAGTAATGATTGTTCTGCATTTAAATCATACTCCCTTAAAACAAAAGACTTTAGAAAGACTGTAGAATGACTGATAATTGATTCATCATGGAAGGTTGCTTCTCACTTTTTTTTATTTGTCACTTGTTGCCAAATTCATTCATGAAGTTGGGCATTTTTGGATCCAATTCTAATGTTTTTTTTTTTGTAGATGACTTTGATGCGTGGACTTCCAGAGATATTTTGGTGTAGGGAGAAGAAATTGTACTTTTGTATAGAAGTAATATAATACTTTTGTTGTCTCCGGCTTTTGTGTAGTTAACTATTATTGATACATAAAACTTTTGGCAGCCAACAGATAATTATTGGCATGGTAGATAGATCACCTTGTGCCGCCGTATAGATATATGATTTTTGTTGTGGTACATAGATGTACTTTTGGCTTGGTACATACATCACCTTTTGTCGTGGTACAGATTACGATGGGAATTTGTACCATGCCAAATGGTCATTTCATATGGTATAGTAAATGTAATTTTTGTATATGGAGGGCTTTACTTTTTGTATGATTCTATATTTTGTATGGAATTATTATTTTAGTTTGGACAATAGTTGGTTTGTATGTACTTGGACAGTTAAAGTAATTTATTTTTTGTATACGGATGCAGATTGTGGAATGATTGATAGTTTATGTATCATTTTATTTATATACGTATTACAGGTTGCATGGAATACAGACAGGTTATGGACACATTATAATATTTGCAATAAAACATAATATCATGTTTTTGCCGACTAAACGTTTTGTAGCCAAAAAAAGGGGGGGAAAAAAAACAAACCTTTGGCTACTAAAAGTTTTGTAGCCAAAAGAAAATCAAACATTTGGCTACTAAATTTTTTGTAGCCAAAAGAAAAACAACCATTTGGCTACTAAATGTTTTGTAGCCAAAAGAAAATCAAACCTTCGGCTACTAAAAGTTTTGTAGCCAAAGGAAAATCAAACATTTTGCGACTAAAATCTTTCATAGCTAAAAACAAAAGTCGAAGAATAAAAAATGCTTTTGCCAACTAAAAATTTAGTAGCCAAAAATGTGAAAGTTTAGGCGACTAAATTTTTAGTAGCCAAAAGAAATACTATTTGCCGACTAAAATTTTAGTAGCCAAAAAAGATTGACTTTAGGCGACTAAAATTTTAGTAGCCAAAAGACTAATATTTGCTTTAGGCGACTAAAAAATTTAGTAGCTAAAAATTTTTCCGCGACTAAATTATTGGCTTTTGGCGACAAAAAAATTGGTCGGCAAAAATGTATTATTTAATTAATTTTCCAACCTATTGGCGACTAAATATTTAGTCGGCAAATGAATACATTTGGCGACTAAATGAAGTTTAGTCGCCAATTAGCTTTGCCGACTACTCTTCGGCTACTAATTTTCCGACCAAAAAATTTAGTCGCTAAAGACTATAGGCGACTAAAAAATGACTTTTGGCGACTAAAAATTTAGTCGCCAAAAGTGAAAATTCTTGTAGTGTCAGTTTGCTCATGGGACAGGTTATATTCATGTCAACCAATGAAAATACAAACTAAAAGTTATACTTTTATCATGAGCTTTTAAAATATAATTATATTAATTATAATTTATATTAAGAAACATTTTCAAGAAATTTTTTTGGTTATTTTGAAATTTTTTGGTTAAAGAATTAAGGGTAGTTTTGTAATTTTAATAATGATTTTTTTTCTTCTTATGGTTGTTTTTTAAATTCTAATGTAATATGAGCTATTTTTGTATTTGTTGATATTGTGAGGGAATTTTCATAATTTTGCTAAATTTAAAGCGGGAAAATTTTCCAAATCTTAATGCTCATATAATCTAGGGTAAAT
>JAPPVO010005480.1:0-40109 GCA_030407325.1 Camellia japonica | reverse complement strand
TCATAGGTGTGATTTTCAAGTAAGGAGTTCATCTCCTCTTCCATGGCCTTTTTCCAATCACCTTTCTTTGCATGCTCAATTGCTTCTTGGTAGCTCTCCGGCTCCCCTTGATCAGAAATCAACACAAACTTATTGGGAGGATACTTTCTTGAAGGTTGTCGGTCCCTTGTAGATTTTCTTAACTCAAGTTGTGGTGGCGGTTCTTGAGTTGGATGCTCTTCCTCAATTTCTGGCTCAACTTCATTAGGATTAGCATCATCCTCTACATCTTCAATAGGTGGCTGCACATCTCCCCCATTTTCATCATCAACTGAAGATGAAGGAGATGGATCCATATCAATGAGATCACTAGTTTTTGGCTCCGGTTGATCACCTTTACCAAAGTCTTCAATTGTTTGGTCTTCAAGAAACACAACATCACGGCTTCGAATGACTTTCTTGTCGACCGGATCCCATAATCTATACCCGAACTCATCACGCCTATAGCCAAGAAAAATACATTGTCTTGACTTACTATCAAGCTTGGACCTCTCATCCTTTGGAATGTGAACAAAAGCTCGGCAACCAAACACTCTCAAGTGCTCATAAGACACATCTTTGCCAGTCCAAACTCTTTCAGGAACATCACCATTCAAAGGATAGCAAGGAGATAAATTGATCACGTCAACCGCTGTACTCATTGTCTCACTCCAAAAGGATCTTGGCAATTTAGCTTGTGAAAGCAAAAACCTTGTTCTTTCCACAATGGTGCGGTTCATCCTCTCGGCAACGCCATTTTGTTGAGGAGTCTTCTTAACTGTCTTTTGGTGCCGAATACCTTGGCTGCGACAATACTCATCAAATGGCCCAATGTATTCACCACCATTGTCTGTTCGGATGCACTTCAATTTCTGCCCTGTTTCTCTTTCAACCATGGCCTAAAAATGCTTAAATACTTCTAGAACTTGATTTTTAGTTTTTAGTAGAAAAGCCCAAACTTTCCTTGAATAATCATCAATGAAAGTAATAAAATAAAGTGCACCACCATGTGTTCTAACTTTCAAAGGACCACAAACATCCGAATGAATCAACTCCAAAACATTTTCTTTTCTGGAAGCAACATTTTTATGAAAAGAAACTCTATGTTGTTTACCCGCCAAACAATGAATACAAGTTTTAAGATGTGTACCTTTCAAACCGGGTAGAAGCTCTTTCTTGAACAAAACTTGTAGCCCCTTTTCACTCATGTGCCCAAGTAGCCTGTGCCACAATTCAGTAGAAGTATCATCTTCAAGTGCATTGACAACACCTTTACAAATTTTTCCTTGCATCGAATAAAGTGTATGAGTCTTCTTGCACTTAGCCACCACCAAAGAACCCTTTGTGAGCTTCCATAATCCATCACCAAATTTGTTGTTGAAGCCTTCATCATCTAGCTCCCAGTAGAGATCAAATTGAGGCGAATGTCGGGAACATGCCTCACATCTTTAAGCAACAACTTGCAGCCCAAATTTGTTTCCAAGCAAACATCACCCATTCCAATAATCTTGGACAAACCTTCATTACCCATTCGAACAGAACCATAATCTCCTGCAGTGTAGGTAGTGAAGAAATCAACTCGAAAAGTCACATTGTAATAACCCCGACCCGTAATTAGCCGCTAATCAGTAATTAAGGATGTTAATTGAGTGATTTAGATTGATGATGGGATTTATAGGTAAATTGTAATATAATTGGTTGCCTATCTGTTGACTGTTAAATCATCTGTCCATACTTAATGGTTTAAACTGTAAATTGAAAGCCTTATCGGCATCCAAACCCGGAATTGATTATACCATTGTATTATTTGGAATTTTTAGAACCTTATGGCAAGTTCAATTAAAAATTGATTTAAAATGATTCATTAAGTCATGTTTGGTTAGCCAAATATTTTAATTAGTGCATTTTGGCATCATAGTTGGATATAAGGGCCTTAAGCTCATTTTGTTTCACCTCCTTAATGGAAAAATCTGAGGTTCCATCTTAGAGAGAGAGTGTGTGCAATTTGAGAGAGAGGAAGGAGAATTCTAGAGAGATTGAAGGCTAGAGTTTGAATTAAACAAATATTGTGCTAGAACAAGAGAAATTGAGGGCTCTAGGTAAGAACCTAAGCTATAATTCTTGTAAATGTTATGTTTAATTGTTGAATTCATGAAGATTATAAGTTTAGTCATGTAATGGAGCTTATAATGAGGAGTTGAATTTCAAATCATGCATGCATGCATAAATTCTTGCATTTTGAAGTTAATGTCATGAAAACTTACATGCATGTTTATATTTATGTTCAAGACCTTGGATTCATCATGTTTTTGAAAAGATGGGCTCATTAGAGCATGTATTTGGAGCTTGGTTGTGGTTTTAATTCATGCATGTATACATTTACATAGTGGGTTGTCATGGAGGTTGATTTTGAACATCTAACTTGTTTTGGGAGTTGTTTGGTGCATACATGTTTGAGTCATCATGTTTTAAAGCTTAAATCCATGTTTTGAAAAGGATTCCTTCCATGTATGGAGCTTAGGAGCTCAAATTGCAAGTTTCATAGGTTTTGAAGTCAAGAGTTTTAAAGAATTCACATGCATGTCTACTTCTTGAAATTCAAGTTGAAAATGTGAGTCTTGACAAACCTTGGGCCATGATTTTTATAAATTGATCTTTGAACTTTCGTATTCTACAAGTTTTCTGGGTTATATCAAATTTTGGGCCCAAGAGATGAGTTTTGAAGGGTTGAATGTCGAATTTGAAGTTGGAGGTGCAATATGGAAATTCCAGATTTTGCATCCTCGCTCGAGCGAAGAGGTTCTCGCTCGAGCGACCACTCTGAGATTGTGCACTTCGCTCGAGCGACCAAAAGTCCGCTCGAGCGTAAATTTCGAGCTCCCAGAAGTTTGCATCATTTACAGATCGCTCGAGCGAAGGAATGTGCGCTCAAGCGACCAGTCACATTTTTGCATGCTCGCTCGAGCGAGGAAAGCTTCGCTCGAGCGAGGACTTAAAATTCTAAAATTTTGCCTAAGTGTCCAAGGCATGTTTTGACAACCTCATTGCATCTTAGGCATTCCTAAGCCTTAATTAAGCTATAGTAATGAGGTTATGGGCTAGAAATGCACACTAAGAAAAGAATGTAACGAGTTATTGAATGACTAGTGTGTGAGTTGAGCATTGTAATAAGTATGATCCACTTTAAGAGAATGCAAGGGTGTGTGTGTTCTAAGTCATGTAACAAGAACGAATAAGAACCAACGTAATGTAAGCTAAGCCTTAATGGCCACATGAATGAGTAATGATGAGATACGTTGTGTTATGTGCCTTTGTGATTGTAGGTCAACGTCCGAGAAGAGCTTGACCATCTACGGAACCACTGTGAGTAACGTTATCGTAAAGATACGTTCATATGAAATTATGTTCCAAATGTGATATATCAAGTTATGATTTCTGAAATGATATATGTTACTGTGAACGAAGATCCATGTTTGAAATCTATTATGGCATCCATAGATAGTCCCAAGTCATGGGGGACAGCATGAAAATGCGGGTCCATGACAGTTACGAGATCTCGCTAGCCACTTCATTGTGGTGTTTGTTTAATCGGTGTCCGGAACCGGTTACTCTAGTCGGAAGACGTTATGTGATATGTGATATGTTCTATGGGATATGCCATTATTATGTTCTGATATGAGATGACTATGATTATGCTATAATCTGTTTTGTACGTATAAAATGTTCGGGATTTCGTTCACTAACCCCTTTACCTTAATGTTATTCACTGGGCTTTAACTCGCTGTTTGTATATATATATATATATTATAGGTGAGCATTCTGGAGTGCAAGCCCGAAGGTTTTGTGGGGGACTGTGTTTCTGTTGTCAGCCAGCCTTTGTGCCTCACGTGGAGGTTCCCGATGTGTCTTGGGTTCAAGGTTGATTAATTCTGTTTATGCTTGGGACTTTATTTTAATCATGTTGTCTGTATGGAAATTACTGTAAAGTGTGTGGTATAATATAATGTATGGTTGACTTATGGCTTTGTAAATAAAGTTTTAAATTATTCTGTTTCATGTAAGTCAACAAAGCTCATTGGACATTTATATTTTTTTTTTGTATTTGCTTCCGCTAGCCCCTTATATATGCTTATCTGTTCAGAGGCCTTCGGTAATCTAGGATTACTGGCCGGTTACGATGCTAAACCTATAGGGGCGGGTTTGGGTCGTGACAGAGTGGTATCAGAGCACGAGTTATACCACACACACGAGTCCATATGAGCTATAGGATGTCCTAGAAATGAAGTAGGGACATTGCATTATCATGTGTAAATGTATGAACGTATTTAGACTGAAAATGAAAAGAAATGAACCTATGGGTTAAACGAAATAACATATCATGATAATTTCAAATACCGAATGTAAAATCTGTATGAACACGAACATATGAAAGTAAAGAATCATGTGACCGTGTCTGAATTGAACCAAAAGTGTAAACACGTCTGGTATGAATTGAAATGTGAATGAAATGTGAAATCAGTGAGGACTTTCCCTGTGTTAATGGTTACCCTATTTATGTGTAGATCAATGGAAATGACAAGGAATATAAGCGAATCTGAATCTTCTGACGCTAGAATTAGCCGGTTAGAGGAAGTAGTCGGAGCCTTAACTGAAAATCTGAAACAACAGCAACAAGGGCAAACATGTGTACTGAACCAGTTAGTTATGATATGATAACACTGACACAGAAATATAATAAGATGAAACCACCTGAATTTCTGGGGGGTATTGAACCGTTAAAAGCCGAGGCTTGGGTTTTAGAAACTGAGAAAATATTTGAGATATTTCCGTGTACTGAGGCACAGAAAGTTTTGTTGGCAACATTTACACTTAAAGAAGAAGCTAGGAGATGGTGGATGTTAGTCAGAAATGATAATGAGGAAGTGACCTGGGATAGATTTAAAGAGATTTTCTTCGAAAAATATTTTCCCCAATGCATCCGAGATAGGAAAGTGCTGAATTTATACAACTGAAACAAGGCAAAATGACTGTGGCCGAGTATGAAATCAAATTTACTGAGTTAGCCCGTTATGCACCCCACATGATAGACACTGATGACAAAAAGGCTAGGAAATTTGAAGGAGGCTTGACTTGGAGGTGTATGACCGAGTCGGTATTTTAAAATTACCAAAGTACGTGGATGTTCTTAATAGGGCCTTAATGTCCGAAGCAAACATAGCAGCCTTGAAAATATCCAAATCAACCGAATCAGAAAGAATGAAACAGAAGAAACAGAAAGTTGAAATGTAAAGTAATTCAATGGTCAACGTGAATGAGAAATTTGGGGCAATAACTGTGAACAAAGAAGGTCAAGGGAGTAATGTGAACAAAGATATACCTGTCTATAAAGAATGTGGGAAACAACATTAGGGCATTTGTCGCCGTTTGTCAGGAGCTTGTTTTAGATGTGGTCAGAAAGGGCACTTGGCTAAATCTTGCCCGCGAACTCGTCCGAATAACAAATAAGCCTAATCTACACCCTAGTTCCAGAAAATGCTCAGAAACCCCAAAATGACTAACGCAGGTATCACTAACTATGTGCAATCGTTTTTATGGGAAATTGTGTGTGAATCATGCATCTCTTAGTTGATATGATATAGATTGTGGACATGTTAATTGGGTAATTTGAATTGTTAGAATTACGAAACCATGATAATTGGAACTTGTGAACAGTGGGAATTTACCGGGTTAAACCTTTGTACCGCATTGTGAAAATTTAATATGAACTGTTAAGTGTGACCTTTTGAACTGTGCTTGAACTGTTAAATATGGAGACATACTAGCCTTGACTGTATATGGAACATGTTGAATTCACATATACCTATACCTTTGCATGGAATGCTGGTTAATCGAACTCGACACACTGCATTTGTATCTAGATTGAATGACTATGACTTGTTGCCTTAATCGTCATATCTGGAGAAACTGTTTTGTATTCATCTGTATATAGAACTCGTGAATCTGTATTGGAAAGGTTGTTAGACTCTGGACATGTACATATATGACTATACCTTTGCTCAGAATGACTGATATGATTATTTGTTGATGACCTTTAAACAGTGGACTGTGATTGTTGAACATTGACTAGACTGTTGACTAGACCAGGGAGCTATGCTTTAATGACTGTATGACCAATTTGAAACTTCTGTATAATGATCTGCTATTGTGTACCTTATGCTTACATGAACTCAGTTGGGAAATTGTTCTGTTGACTGTGATATTTACTTTTGATGTGAACAATCATATACCTGTGCATCTACATGTGAACTTACTTGGGAAATGTAACACTGTATATGACCTGAACTCTTCGATATGAACTACTGTGATATATAACTCTGCTGTGATTTGAGAACCGAGGAACTTAGAACAACTGTAAAATTGCTGACTATATACCTAAGCGAATGGAGTATGAACTATAGAATTGATGTACCCCGTCGGGGAGTGATAAGGGAAGAACCGTTACCTGATTTAATCTGATAGAACTGTGGTTTAATGAAACCTTTGTTTGATTGATAGAACTCCTGTTTGATGACTTGCGCTTTGAACTGTTACTGGAGATGTCTAGGTAGAACTTCATCTAATATGACCGGGTAGAACTGTCATTGATTTGATCTGAGGAGACCCTTATTGAAAGCCGTTATCTGATCTGATTACATTGTGGGGAATTGTAAATTGCTTATGATTGAATGACAGGAATGTATCGTTAAGGGAATTAACCGAATGAAAAATCTGAATTGGTCCTGAACACTTAGGAAGAATGTGAACCGTCAGTAGCAACTATGTGAATATGAAATCTGGTACCTTATGCTTGGGAGATATGGGAATACTGTATATATGACATGTGGTTAATTACCTGGTGTTGCCGTTTGACCATGAACTTGTTTGACTAGAGAATGACTGCTTTTGTGTTACTTCAGAACTGATGGAATTTGTTGACAACAGGCTGGTTTGATTATAAACTTTGACTATCCGGGGGTATATGTAAGCAATATGACTGTTTCTGTATCGACACATTGTATGATTGAATCTGTGAAAACTGAGACCGGGGGAAAGTAGATGAATGGTTACTTCGGAATTCCGTTTACTGATAACTTGTATGAAATTACCTTATACTCCGGATAACTTCGGAATGACTTGGACTGACTGTGATGGAATACCGAACTGAGAACCAAACTAACAAGACCGAATGAATGACTCAGAAATTAATAAATCGAATTTCTGTAACTTAACGGGGGAAAATTACTTATGAAAATGAGATCAGTACCAATTTATAACCCCGATAAGTGTTTGATATGTGTAGTGTGTGTAATAATGCAATAAATTGTGTGCAACTATATTTATGTTCTATGTCATGAAAGAAGTTTTGCTTTCTGAAATGTTATATGTTGCATATTGCATGACTGATCAATTCTCTGAAAGTTTGTGGCACCCTTAGCTCTTATGGCCCTTGCCTGGGGGTAATAATACCATGGCTATGTTGTGGTCTTCGGATCTACCTGTTGTGGTCTTCGGACCTACCTGTTGTGGTCTTTAGACCTACCTGATCTGATAGCTAATGGGTGTACCACGTTTGACCTTGTGCGAAATCCGAACATTTATACGTATATGAATCAGTATCTGTTCTGTTACGCTTATGCGTTCTGTTCTGCTCTGTTAGTGCTAATGAATGCACCATGTATGCTTGAGCAAGAATTATGATATCCATGTATGATCTGGACAAGAATATGAAAATGAGCATGCATCTAAATCTGTTCTAGACTGAAATTTGAATGGGTATAAGACTCTGTGTTAATACGACCCTTAACTTCGGTATATGATTATGATTCTGTCTTGCGTTATGAGCCTATTTGTGAACAAGGTGATGTTTCTGTCTTGTTAAGAGTTGGAACTGTTTTCCTGATATAAGATAACTCGAGTTTGGGGACCAAACTCTTTTAAGGGGGAAGACTGTAATAACCCCGACCCGTAATTAGCCGCTAATCAGTAATTAAGGATGTTAATTGAGTGATTTAGATTGATGATGGGATTTATAGGTAAATTGTAACATAATTGGTTGCCTATCTGTTGACTGTTAAATCATCTGTCCATACTTAATGGTTTAAACTGTAAATTGAAAGCCTTATCGGCATCAAACCCGAAATTGATTATACCATTGTATTATTTGGAATTTTTAGAACCTTATGGCAAGTTCAATTAAAAATTGATTTAAAATGATTCATTAAGTCATGTTTGGTTAGCCAAATATTTTAATTAGTGCATTTTGGCATCATAGTTGGATATAAGGGCCTTAAGCTCATTTTGTTTCACCTCCTTAGTGGAAAAATCTGAGGTTCCATCTTAGAGAGAGAGTGTGTGCAATTTGAGAGAGAGGAAGGAGAATTCTAGAGAGATTGAAGGCTAGAGTTTGAATTAAACAAATATTATGCTAGAACAAGAGAAATTGAGGGCTCTAGGTAAGAACCTAAGCTATAATTCTTGTAAATGTTATGTTTAATTGTTGAATTCATGAAGATTATAAGTTTAGTCATGTAATGGAGCTTATAATGAGGAGTTGAATTTCAAATCATGCATGCATGCATAAATTCTTGCATTTTGAAGTTAATGTCATGAAAAACTTACATGCATGTTTATATTTATGTTCAAGACCTTGGATTCATCATGTTTTTGAAAAGATGGGCTCATTAGAGCATGTATTTGGAGCTTGGTTGTGGTTTTAATTCATGCATGTATACATTTACATAGTGGGTTGTCATGGAGGTTGATTTTGAACATCTAACTTGTTTTGGGAGTTGTTTGGTGCATACATGTTTGAGTCATCATGTTTTAAAGCTTAAATCCATGTTTTGAAAAGGATTCCTTCCATGTATGGAGCTTAGGAGCTCAAATTGCAAGTTTCATAGGTTTTGAAGTCAAGAGTTTTAAAGAATTCACATGCATGTCTACTTCTTGAAATTCAAGTTGAAATGTGAGTCTTGACAAACCTTGGGCCATGATTTTTATAAATTGATCTTTGAACTTTCGTATTCTACAAGTTTTCTGGGTTATATCAAATTTTGGGGCCCAAGAGATGAGTTTTGAAGGGTTGAATGTCGAATTTGAAGTTGGAGGTGCAATATGGAAATTCCAGATTTTGCATCCTCGCTCGAGCGAAGAGGTTCTCGCTCGAGCGACCACTCTGAGATTGTGCACTTCGCTCGAGCGACCAAAAGTCCGCTTGAGCGTAAATTTCGAGCTCCCAGAAGTTTGCATCATTTACAGATCGCTCGAGCGAAGGAATGTGCGCTCGAGCGACCAGTCACATTTTTGCATGCTCGTTCGAGCGAGGACTTAAAATTCTGAAATTTTGCCTAAGTGTTCCAAGGCATGTTTTGACAACCTCATTGCATCTTAGGCATTCCTAAGCCTTAATTAAGCTATAGTAATGAGGTTATGGGCTAGAAACGCACACTAAGAAAAGAATGTAACGAGTTATTGAATGACTAGTGTGTGAGTTGAGCATTGTAATAAGTATGATCCACTTTAAGAGAATGCAAGGGTGTGTGTGTTCTAAGTCATGTAACAAGAACGAATAAGAACCAACGTAATGTAAGCTAAGCCTTAATGGCCACATGAATGAGTAATGATGAGATACGTTGTATTATGTGCCTTTGTGATTGTAGGTCAACGTCCGAGAAGAGCTTGACCATCTACGGAACCACTGTGAGTAACGTTATCTTAAAGATACGTTCATATGAAATTATGTTCCAAATGTGATATATCAAGTTATGATTTTTGAAATGATATATGTTACTGTGAACGAAGATCCATGTTTGAAATCTATATGGCATCCATAGATAGTCCCAAGTCATGGGGGACAGCATGAAAATGCGGGTCCATGACAGTTACGAGATCTCGCTAGCCACTTCATTGTGGTGTTTGTTTAATCGGTGTCCGGAACCGGTTACTCTAGTCGGAAGACGTTATGTGATATGTGATATGTTCTATGGGATATGCCATTATTATGTTCTGATATGAGATGACTATGATTATGCTATGATCTGTTTTGTACGTATAAAATGTTCGGGATTTCGTTCACTAACCCCTTTACCTTAATGTTATTCACTGGGCTTTAACTCACTGTTTGTATATATATATATAGGTGAGCATTCTGGAGTGCAAGCCCGAAGGTTTTGTGGGGGACTGTGTTTCTGTTGTCAGCCAGCCTTTGTGCCTCACGTGGAGGTTCCCGATGTGTCTTGGGTTCAAGGGTTGATTAATTCTGTTTATGCTTGGGACTTTATTTTAATCATGTTGTCTGTACGGAAATTACTGTAAAGTGTGTGGTATAATATAATGTATGGTTGACTTATGGCTATGTAAATAAAGTTTTAAATTATTCTGTTTCATGTAAGTCAACACAGCTTATTGGACATTTATATTTTTTTTTTGTATTTGCTTCCGCTAGCCCCTTATTATATGCTTATCTGTTCAGAGGCCTTCGGTAATCTAGGGATTACTGGCCGGTTACGATGCTAAACCTATAGGGGCGGGTTTGGGTCGTGACACACATGAAAAGAAGCACCGGAATCAATCACCCAATTACTCTCTTGGCCCACAAAATTGATGCAATCATCTTCACAAACGACCATGAGATCTTCGTAGTAACTGCCGTTGTATCTTCTTGCTTCTTATCCACACTTTTGTCACGCCTTTTCTCCTTATTTTTGAGCTTTCGGCATTCTCGCTTCATGTGCCCTTTTTCATGACAATAGTAACACTCAACGTCTTTCTTTGAAAAAGAACCATCCTTTGATTTGTCACGGCTTTGATCACGACCATGAGGAGTCTTACTCCTCCCCCTTGTTTTGCTTCGGCCTCTCACAACAAATGCTTCTGAATGAGAGGAACCCACTGATTTTCTTCTAGTTTCTTCATTCAACAAGCTACTAGTGACTTGGCCCATTGTGACAACTCCATCGGGCGCCGAATTACTAACCATCACAACCAAAGTCTCCCAACTTTTGGGCAAGGAACTAAGTAGCATCAAAGCCTGC
Organism: Camellia japonica; assembly: GCA_030407325.1. Classification (NCBI taxonomy): domain Eukaryota; kingdom Viridiplantae; phylum Streptophyta; class Magnoliopsida; order Ericales; family Theaceae; genus Camellia; species Camellia japonica. The sequence continues at coordinate 29,019 of JAPPVO010005480.1, read as the reverse complement.
AACTCATCATCAAAAATAATTTTCATAGAAGCAAGTTGGTTAACAATACTCTTTATTTCATTCAGATGTTCCGGAATAGGGCTGCCCTCTTTGTATTTTAAATTAACTAACTTACGAAACAGAAAGGCTTTATTTGTGGGGTAAACTACCAATAGGTCCTACTTTGGAGACTTATTACCCATTAAGTCCTATTGATAAATTTATTAAGTGATAAAGATAAATTTATTAGTCTTTTATTTTTATGAATAAATTTATAGTGATAAATTTATCAGTCTCTTTGTTTTTATGAATAAATTTTTAGTGATAAATTTATCACTCTCTTATTTTTATAGTGTTAAATTTATTAGTTAGGACCTGTAGATAAATAAGTCTAGTTAATAGGACTAATTGGTAAGTACCCTTTATTTGTGGCTGATTTTCTATCATAAAGACTCTCTAATTTTTTCCATAAATCATGTGCCGAAGTTTCAGTAGCAACATGATGAAACACACTGTCATCAATCCATTGACGGATAACACCAACGACTTTTCGATTAAGCCTCTTCCACTCATCATCTTTCATATCAGCAGGTTTGCCACTATCACCCTTAATGGGTTCATACAAGTCTTTACAAAATAATAGGTCCTCCATTTTAGTTTTCCAAGTTACCCAATTACTTCCATTGAAGCTAGACATGCGACCCACATTCCCCTCCATTGATTTACACAAATAAATAGACCCAAATAAACCGTAAGCTCTGATACCAGTTGTTAGGGAAAATCGATGTGATTCCCACAAGTAAATCAATCAATGGGAATAAAAACTAATGCGGAAAAATTAAATCAAAGGCAACACAAGAATTTTACGTGGTTCCCTCAATGTGAGGTACGTCCACGGGATCGAAATCCGATTCCACTATCAACCAAATAAGTTCCAAACGATTACAAACGAGACACTAATGGTCTCACAAAACCACCCTTAGGTGAATTCCAAATAATCACAAATAAACAAGAGGAAAGACCTCACCAAATAGATGAACCAAAATCTTCAGAACCAGAGTTGAAGAAGACCCAAAATAACGAACCAAACACCAACCGAAGATGCTTCAAAACCAAGCTTCAAAACAAACCGAAATTGAATGAATCTATCAAACTTCGGCACCGTCACCGAAAAACCAATAATCACCAAAGCTTGTTTGACCAAGTCAAACAAGAGCAAACAAGAGCAAACAACAACACCAAAAATGTTCAATTCTCTAAGCCACTGCCTCTAAGCCACTGCCGCCGCCCTTCTTCTCTTGGGGAAAATAATACACCAAAATATTATATTGTACATCTAGGGTTTTGTAATCAAATCCTAATTGTAACCAAATTGAATTGGGCCTCCATAAATATAATATATAAAAATATATTATACTAAACCAAGTCAAATTAAAATTCTTTTTCCAAAACCAATTGGATCCCACACTCCAATAAGGAGGTATACCCAACATGACCGTGGTGGAGACCGTCTTTGCTATGTCCAGTTTCCTCAGAGGTTTGAAGGAATCAACCCATCTGATCGCTACGCCAATCACAACACTGTTTTCTTTGATGTCAACATGCGAGCATTTGATGGGCTTCAAGGCCCGGTTTATGTCGGAACAGGATGTCTCTTCCGTCGGATTGCTTTATACGGTTTTGACCCTCCACGATCAAAAGAATATCATTCCGGTTGCTGCAGCTGTTGCTTTTCTCGTCATAAAAGATCATCAACCGTTTCTTCTGCCCCGGAGAACAGAGCACTTCGAATGGGAGATTCTGATGATGAGGTAATGAACATGTCTCTTTTTCCCAAAAAGTTTGGTAACTCGTCGTTTCTTATTGATTCCATTCCGGTATCGGAATTCCAAGGCCGACCCATTGCCGATCACCCTTCTATTAAGAATGGACGACCTCCAGGTGCTCTTACTGTTCCTCGGGAGCTTCTCGATGCATCTACTGTTGCAGAAGCAATCAGTGTAATCTCTTGTTGGTACGAAGATAAAACCGAATGGGGCATTCGAGTAGGGTGGATTTATGGATCGGTAACTGAAGATGTGGTGACCGGGTATCGAATGCACAACCGGGTTGGAAATCGGTTTATTGTGTCACCAAAAGGGATGCCTTCCGTGGGACGGCACCCATTAACCTGACTGATCGGCTTCACCAGGTCCTCCGGTGGGCCACTGGTTCTGTCGAGATTTTCTTCTCTCGCAACAATGCTCTTCTGGCAAGTCCCAAAATGAAATTATTGCAAAGGATTGCTTACCTCAACGTCGGTATCTACCCGTTCACCTCCATTTTTCTCATTGTATACTGCTTCCTCCCGGCACTTTCCCTCTTCTCAGGTCAATTCATCGTCCAGAGCCTCAATGTTGCCTTCCTCACGTACCTCCTGATCATCACATTGACACTTTGCATGCTCGCGGTGCTTGAGATTAAGTGGTCTGGCATTGCACTTGAAGACTGGTGGCGAAACGAGCAATTCTGGTTAATTGGAGGCACGAGTGCCCATCTCGCTGCTGTCATTCAAGGCCTACTCAAGGTGGTTGCTGGGATTGAGATATCGTTTACATTGACATCGAAGTCTGGCGGTGATGACGCCGATGATGAATTTGCCGATCTCTACATCATCAAATGGTCTTCCCTAATGATACCTCCAATCACAATTATGATAACTAACTTGATCGCAATAGCAGTTGGGTTTAGCCGGACACTATATAGCACGCTACCGCAGTGGAGCCGATTGATAGGAGGGGTGTTCTTCAGTTTCTGGGTATTGGCTCATCTCTATCCCTTTGCTAAAGGGCTTATGGGAAGACGGGGAAGGACACCTACGATTGTGTTTGTTTGGTCAGGACTTATTGCAATCACGATTTCGCTGCTCTGGATTGCGATCAGCCCACCATCGGGTACTACTCAAATTGGTGGATCGTTCACATTCCCGTGATTTTTTTTCGTCTCTCAAGGTAATCTTGTTCATCGATTCTTTTGCTGTTTTTTCTCTAGCAACTTGTAAGGAAAATGCATGAGAGCACCTTGAGAGAGTGTAATGGATGCATTGACATTGGTTGTTATTCATTTGATTTTTATTTAAATTTGGATGTTCATAGTTGGGGGAGGTGTTATACATGCACATTCTTTGTAATTAGAGACAAATGGTAGTAGAAATTAAAGTTGATTTGTTGTTTCATAGTTTGTGTTCTTTCAAAAATTTGATAGTTCAATTACCAATCACCAATCATACATAATTCCTTTCCACATAATGAATAACAATTATAAAACAAAAGAAGCGCCACTATTAACATTCACGTACAAGTGTTTCATACACACCATCATCATCACATATCAGAAGCAGCCTGGCCAGCTTGAGCAACCGGGAACTGGCTCTTCCGCTTTGAGCCTCTGCTGCGGCGGCGGCGGCGGTGAGTCGGGTGGCGGCCGAACTTCATCTTCAATGCATCCTTCAACTTCCCGGTCTCCTTAAACAGATGCTGCTCGGATGGGACGATCATGCACTCCGGGGGTGGCACGGGGTACCGGACGGTATCGTAACAATATGAGTAATACATGTACCTTTCGCGGAACCTGCTCATGGATTTGCGGCCCTCGGCGGTGATGTTGGAGAAGTTGGCGGCTTCGAGTGCGGCGGTGGAGTTGTCGCAGTCGGGGGCGGGGAGCTGTTGGATGGGGTCGACGGGGCAGCCCTGGAGGACGAGGTCACTGAATTCAGAGACGAAATGCTGGAAGCGGTAGTTGACTTTGTATTTGCCGCCGTTGGTGGCCCGGGTGGAGGCGTCCCAGATGGTGGCGTAGAGTGACATTGGCTTGGATGGGTAGTCTGCTCCCATGGCTTTGCTGCGGACCACCTCTCTTAACAGTATCTTCAATCATTCACCTCTCCCTCAATCAAATTTAAATTTATGAAAAAGCACTTGAAAATCATCTCCAATTGAGTCATTGTTTTCATTAAATTGAGAATTATGAAGCAACGGGGATTTTTTATTTTTGCTTTATTTATTATCAAATTTGATGAAGAGGAAAATTTGGGATAAGAGGACATTTTTTTTAAAAAAAAAAAATTCATGAAATTCATGAAATAATTCATATCAAATCAAGTTTTTTATTTAAATTTGAAATAAAATTTGACGAAAAAGTTGGTCAAGGGTTGAAGATACTCTAATAGATTAAAATACACAAAAACTCAAACCATTCAAAATTGGCAGCTAGCTTACCAAGGTTATCTCTAGGCCCACATAATAAAATTTGAATAAAAATTTTATTTGATATGAACCATTTCACTTGGAAAAACTCATATTTAAGTAAAAGTTTTACTAATGGAGATTAATAAATTTGAAGTCACAAAGTAGTTTTGAATAAATATTTGAATCCCTTCTTGATTTGGGTAAAACTCTTAATAAGACTCAATTTGGTGTTAGTTGGAACAATGACTTGGAATTTTAAGTGTCGTTTGATAATATTTACATTAATGAAATTTTTTACTGATCAAAAAAAAAAAAAAAAACAAAAAAAAAAAAAAAGAAAAAAAAAAAAAAGAAAGAAGCTAAATTACATATACACTTCTTGAGATTTGCTTCAAATACAAATTTTTCTTTGTAATTTGGAAAATTATAAATACCTCCCTGTAAGAATTTTTTATTTGACAGAATTAATTGAAAAAGTGAAATTTCTAACTGTTCACCTATACAATAATAAAATTATCTGAATTATTAATTGAAATAAAATTTTAACATTATTAAAATTTATTAATTAACTTGATGATTGATTAATAAAAAAACTTATTTGTCATGAAATTAGAAACTTTAAGGGACATAATGTAATTTCTAAAATCATAATGGGTAATATGTAATTTAAGTAAATCTTGTGTTTTTAATTTACCAAAAAAAATAAAAGAAAAGGGACTTAGGAATTGAATTTTGCATTTGCATGGATTTCCAGGACCAGGAGATGGTGTTGGGTAGGAGGAATGGCCACTTGGGTACTTTTTGAAAAAGACTTCTATCCAATTGACAACCAACTGAAAGTGTCATTAAAGCCCGTTTTAATAATTTAAATCACTTATATTATAAGACTTATCAATAAAATTGTCTTCACAAATTTGAAAATTTGTTATAAAAAAAGGAACAAATGTAATTTTTAAAAATAAATTATTCATTAATTTAAAGTTAAATATAATCTAATAATATGTCTAGTTAGTTTAATTTTAACTTTTTATAAGAATAATCATTCTAACGATTTTCCTCTTAGTTGAGTTGGCTATTTCTTCACTGTTATGCCTCTGCCTAACTGATCCAATCATTTCTTTTGTCACAGCACTAGCTAGGCCTTATCAGACCAAGCTGGCACACTAAACATGCTATGCTTGCCTATAGGGATGTAAAAAAAATCAAAAAAATCGGCTAAATCGATCGAATCGGATTGAACTGGTCATATTTGATCGATTTTTTAATATGAATCGGTCTATTCGGTTTTGAAAATTAATTTTTTTCAGTTTTCGGTTCGGTGCCGGTTTTGATATACTATACACCGATTTGCACTGAAACCGACCGAATATATTTACATATAATATATATTAAATATATAATGAATATTTTGACTCTATTTGATAGACTTGTGGTTTAAACTTATGGGACGATTGTGTTAAGTTTTGGTTTTGTTTTGATGTCAAGACTTTGGTTCTGACATTATATTTTGTTTCTAATTTTAATTCAGTAAAAGTTTCAAGCCTTAGTATTTATTAATCTTTTTTATTTGTATTTTTGTGAATGGTTAGATTAGATATGGTTAAAATTGTGTACAAATGGCTAATTTAATATTTTTATATAAATTATTTATTATACTACAAATTTAAGAAATGACTTAATTTTGAAAGCACTTAAACCGATTAAACCGCATTTAACCGAACCGTTTGAATCAGTGCGGTTTGATTAAAAATTTTGGTCTGTATTAGTTTTCAATATACTAAAACCGACATTATCAGTTCAGTGTAAAATTTCACCTAAACACCGACCGTTCTGAACCGATTACACCCCTACTTGCCTAGATAGCCATAGTTGCACAAACTAGCAAAATTCACAAAAGTGGTAATTTTATGGGTTGTTTTATTCTAAAGCTAGTTATATGATAAAGAATGCCATAATTAGGTGATGTTAGGGGAGTATTTTTTTTTTTTTTTTTTGTGTGAATATTTCAAAAAAATAAAGTATTTATGTAATAATCAGCTTTTTAAATTATTTATCAAACTAACTTATTTTTTAAAATCACAAGTTCAAAATACGATTTCTTGATAAAATCGTATTTTGAACATGTAATTTCATATTGACATGATTCATATTTATACATCAATAAGTCAAGTCACTAAAAAGATACGATTTTATCATGAAATTGCATTTTGAACATACAATTTCATAATAAACTCGCATTTTGAACATACAATTTCATAATAATCATATGTGTTGGGACTTTTCAAGGAATTCATGTGTTGGATTTCAAAGAATTTTTTTTATGCTTGTTCTTAATGCATTAAAGCGTTATTATGAGGGATAATAATCATATGTGTTGGAACTTTTCAAGGAATTCATGTGTTGGATTTCAAAGAATTTTTTTTATACTTGTTCTTAATGCATTAAAGTGTTATTATGAGGGTAAGACATGGGGGTTGTGAGAAGTTAATAAATGCTAAGATTTTTTTTTTTAAATCAAAAAATTAGAAAATTTAGATTTAGAGATTGGAACTCTCACAAGACTTGGGGTTAAAAATTCTCTTTTACTTAATATATAGTATAGATGATTAATTTTAGGCAAATTGTTTTGTTGCCCATATTGTAAATTCTTCACAATTATTGAGTATAAATTGTTTTAGTTACAAATCTATCAAAAATATTAAAAACCATCAAAGTCGTATTGTTTCTTTAAAAAGAAAATAATGTACACACTGACATTTTATATAGAAACACATCTAAGATTGTAAAATTTTTGAAATTATAAACTATAATGGTAGGTGTTTTGATTTCTAATGAAATGACCATAAATGACACATTATTCCATATAAAAACTCTTTACAAAAATTGTAACTTCTTTACAATTAATGAGTTTGCGTTGTTATCAAAAAATAAATAAATAAATAAACTAGGACAAACGTTAAAACCATCAAAACAAAATGAGGTATAAATAAACCAAACTTTTAAAAATAAACCTCATTCAAGATGATGTGACAGTAATAAATTTGAAATTATGGACCATAATAATGAGTGTTTTAATTGGCATTGAAATATGGACATAGGTACCACATAATTTTATATAAAAATTTTATACATAAATTTGTTTGTATAGTAAACAAAAATTGCCATATGATCCACACATTTAAAAACAAAATAACAACTAAAAATCTATGATAGGATTTGGTAGAGTTTTAAATATAATTTGAAAATAGGAGTTGTATTTTGAGTTTATGAGTTTTGGAATTATGATTTGAGTATGAAAATTTTGTTTAGTTATGAGTTTTAAAAAAAGTTTTAGAAAGAATTTTGAATTGAGTTTGAAATGAATGATGTGACATATGATATTTAATTCAAAAACTTACAACTCATAACCAAACACACAATCTAAAATCCTATTCAAAACTCATAAAAAAAATTTAAAAAATTTTGAAAATATTTTTTACAACCAAACACCACGTGCAAACAGCACTTCCAAACAGAGCCTATCTGTTTTAAAAGCACACAAGAACCAAAAATTTGCTTGTGGTTGAAATTCACTTCACAAATGTAAGAATCTAATATGCGTGAGGAGGTCTATCTCACTTTTGTGTTAGGTCAAAAAGTGCACACAACAAAGTGGCTAAACACGGCACGTTTAGGATTGGCATATTAAAGACTATTCAAAACTTTCTAGGAAAACAGAAACGAAAATTAAAGGGAAAATCAGATGATATGCTTACATGATATTTTTGGAGGTCCAAAGAATGGTGTATCTATGAAACTCCTTGGCCAGATCGAACCACAGAGTATACCTCTCTTCTCTGCCACGGTGTGTGCTTCCATTTCCATACAAGTTCGTCTGGAACCTCCATGGCCTTCCATGGATGTTTCCTAAGAACTCGAAGTCTAATTCATCATGGGTTTTCTCAAATACGTCTCTATTTGACATCTGTGTCGAAAATATAGAACGATGACAATTAATTATCAATAACATTAATCATATACGGGAACAATATGATTATAAAATGTTAGCAGGTATTTTAATATTATAATGTGTTATTGATTTCCTTCATGTCTTATCCTTTCAAGTCTTCCTAGTCTCCCCATTCTTATCCATCCAAATCTTCCAAGATAAGGTTTGCCAAGACTTATCCATTCAAGTCTTCTCCTAGTCTTCCCAAGACTTATCCATTCCAAGTCTTCTTAGATAAGCTTCCAAGGTCTTGGTCAAGTCTTTTGAACCTTGCCTATTAAGTTTCCTTTCTATATATATTTGAGCTTAGGTCCTATCTAGAATTACACGAGAGGTGAAGAAGTTTTGGGTTGCTTTGTTATGTCTAATGTGAGATTATCAGGCAAATAAAAAAGGGTGTGTGTGATAAAGCTTTGGGTTCAACTAATTGTGCAGTATTGGTGAATCATACGACTTAGTCGGGCTGTTGTATCCTGGGGGGACAAGTCAAGGTTTTTTTGCTGCACCGGTGTGAAGCTTTGCCCAACCGCAGAGGGCTTGAATCTCCTTAAAGAGAGCGAATTTCTCACGCCTCAGCCATTTATTGTAACTTTTATTATTTGTATTTTCTGGTATTTTATTTGTAATTATCACAAACATAAAACAATTATGGCAAACAATGTTTTTGCATGGATTGATGTTACAATTAATTTTTTTTTTTAATTTTTTTTTTCAAATGATTGTTAGCGATGGAATTTGAGGTTTGGAAGTGTGTTTAGTTTAAGTTTTTTTAATTAAGTTTTTTGAAAAATGAGTTTTTTTATTTTTGTATTTTTTGGTTTTTAGTGAATATTTTTAAAATTTTAAACATTTGTTTTACTTTTTTAGATGTACCTTACTTAGATATATTTAAAAAGTACAAAATTTATGAAAAAATATTTTTAAAAATTAATAAATACATAAAAATATAAAAAATGTACTGAATTATCGTATTTTTTTTATATTTTTGGTATTTAGTGAATTTTTAAAAGATTTTTTTTAATTTTTTTTTACTTTTTAGGTATATTTATGTTATGTATGTCTAAAAATTAAAAAAAAATGCTCAAAATATTAAAAAAATTCAGTAAAAACAAAAAAAATAAAAAATAAGAAAGTAGAATTTTCTTAAAAGTATTTTTGAAAAATGATAACCAAGCATAACTTTTTTCCCCTTATTAAAGCATCAATTCATTGTAAGAACTTTTATAAGAAATTAATAACATGCATGCATAAGATACTTTTATAAGCAATTATTTTGTTTGGCAAAAAAGAATGTTCCATTTTGATCGATCAAGGGCGCTTCCATGACACACACAAATGAACATTGAAAAATGCTTGGTAACTCGAATTTGTGTGACTCGAATGTATTAAAATGATATTTTTTTACCTCTAAAATGACATCGTTTTGAGATATTCAAATCATTCGGTCAATAAAAATTCTGATTACCAAGCATTGTTGATGAACATTTATCAATTCTATGGGTCTACTTGAATGTTTGTAATTAATTGCTTGTTTGAAAAATAAAAATAATTAATATATTGTTTATTCTAATAGTAAAATTATTCTATGCTCATACATACGCAAACTTTTTTTTTGGGGTGTAAAATCAATATTACTTACATAAAATGCGACGACGATGCCAGCAGAGTAATTCGATGGCAACTTGATGTTTGCACTGAAGAGACCATAATTGTAGTAGTCCGAGGAAATAAAACCAGAGCCTGAGGAACAAATAAAAGTAAACCTCAAAAAACAATGAGTTTTAACTTATTTCACAAACTGTTTTTTAAGAAAACATTTTTTTCGTTTTTCAATATAATTTTCTTCTTCGCTGATTAAAAAAAAAAAAAACACTTATTTTTAATTCATCTGATTTTGTTTTTTAACAAAAATGAGAAGGCATGAAAAAGATATGGGTTTTCAAAATTTTCATTGTTTTTGTTTTTAAAAACACGAAAATATTAAAAATAAAAATAATGTAGGGAGAGAGAGGGGATACCGGAGAGACGGTTGAGGAGGAGAGAGACGCTCTTGTCATCGTCGGATCGAATGATGTTGAAGTCGCTGAAGAGAGGTGAGTAGCCTTGGTTGAAGGTGATTGTCGACAGGTTAAACGCTGCAGCGAAGTTGGCGATGGACAGGAGAGAGAAGAACAGGAGAGAGATGGGAGTTAAAGTTTGAGAGAGAGAACGTAAACAACCCATTTTTCGTTTTCGTTTTCGTTTTTGTTTTCGTGTATTTCTTTTGTTTGTTTGTTTCTCTCTCCTCGGATCTGTTTCTTTCATTAGGAGATTTATATATAACATTCATAAAGAGTAAATGGATATGCATCAACCGAGAGAGAGAGAGACACGATATGCATCAACCGAGAGAGAGAGACACGGGGGTTGGCTGTTGTTTTGATTTTTGACTGACCACGTTACCCTTGTGCTATTAGGGAAGCACAACTCTGCCACTATTGGTAAGGGGGTGGACAACCGTCGAATCGAGCTGATACTACGTGATAAGAGATTTTGTGTTTTGTTATCCCTACAAGAAAATACATAATTGGCGATTATTTTTGCCAATTAAAATTATTTTAATTGTCAAAAATTATAAAATTAGCGACTAAAAATTATGTTAGTCGGTAAAAGTACAATATTTAGTCACTAAATTTTTTTAGTCAGGATATATTACTTTTTGGCAACTAAAAAAAATTTTCGTCACTAAAAATCTCACAATTGGCGACTAAAAAAAATTTAGTCGCTAAATTTGCTACAATTGGCGACTAAAAAATATTTTGGTCGCTGTATAGATAGTTTTGGCAACTAAAATAATTTAGTCGCTGAAAGAAAAATAAAAATTTACTTTTTATCTTTGGCGACCAAAATTTTGGTCGGCAAAAATGTAATTTCAGCGACTAAAATATATTTTAGTCGCTGTATAGATAGTTTTGGCAACTAAAATAATTTAGTCGCTGAATAAAAAATAAAAATTATTTTTTATCTTTGGAGACCAAAATTTTGGTCGGCAAAAATTTAATTTCAATGACTAAAAAATATTTTGGTCGTTGTATATATAGTTTTGGCAACTAAAATAATTTAGTCGCTGAAAGAAAAATAAAAATTTATTTTTTATCTTTGGCGACCAAAATTTTGGTCGGCAAAAATTAAATTTCAGCGACTAAAAAATATTTTAGTCGTTGTATGGATAGTTTTGACAACTAAAATAATTTAGTCACTGAATGAAAAATAAAAATTTCTTTTTTATCTTTGGCGACAAAAAGTTTGGTCGGCAAAAATTTAATTTCAGCAACTAAAAAATATTTTGGTCGCTGTATATATAATTTTGGCAACTAAAATAATTTAGTCGCTAAAAGAAAAATAAAAATTTATTTTTTATCTTTAGCGATCAAAATTTTGGTCGGCAAAAATTTAATTTCAGCGACTAAAAGATATTTTAGTCGCTGTATAGATGGTTTTGGCAACTAAAAAATTTAGTGACTGATTGAAAAATAAAAATTTACTTTATCTTTGGCGACCAAAAGTTTGGTCGGCAAAGATTTAATTTCAACGACAAAAAAATATTTTAGTCGCTGTATAGATAGCTTTGGCAACTAAAATTATTTAGTCACCGAATGAAAAATTAAAATTTACTTTTTATTTTTGGCGATCAAAAGTTTGGTCGGCAAAAATTTAATTTCAGTAACTAAAAAATATTTTAGTCGCTGTATAGATAGTTTTGGCAACTAAAATAATTTAGTCGCTGAAAGAAAAATAGAACTTTATTTTTTATCTTTCGCGACCAAAATTTTGATCGGCAAAAATGTAATTTCAGCGATTAAAATATATTTTAGTCGCTGTATAAATAGTTTTGGCAACTAAAATAATTTAGTCGCTGAATAAAAAATAAAAAATTATTTTTTATCTTTGGCGACCAAAATTTTGGTCGGCAAAAATTTAATTTCAACGACTAAATAATATTTTGGTCGCTGTATATATAGTTTTGGCAACTAAAATAATTTAGTCGCTTGATGAAAAACAAAAATTTACTTTTTATCTTTGGTGACCAAAATTTTGGTTGACAAAAATTTAATTTCAGCGACTAAAAAATATTTTAGTCGTTGTATAGATAGCTTTGGCAATTAAAATAATTTAGTCGCTGAATGAAAAATAAAAATTTACTTTTTATCTTTGGCAACCAAAAGTTTGGTCGGCAAAAATTGAAATTCAGTGACTAAAAAATATTTTAGTCGTTGTATAGATAGTTTTGGCAACTAAAATAATTTAGTCATTGAATGAAAAATAAAAATTTACCCTTTATCTTTGGCGTCAAGAAGTTTGGTCGGCAAAAATTTATTTTCAGCAACTAATAAATATTTTAATCGTTGTATAGTTACTTTTGGCTACTAAATTATTTAGTCGCTGAATGGAAAACAAAAATTTACTTTTATTTTTGGCGACTAAAAGTTGGTCGGCAAAAATTTATTTTCGGCAACTAAATAAATTTTAGTCGTCATATACCAACTTTTGCTGACTAAAAGAAATTTAGTCAACAAATATCTAGTGGGTGTTTGGGAAGTGAGTTTTTACGTAGATTTTAGGAGATGTAGGTTTTTATGAGATAAAAAATTTTTAGTATTTGGGAAGATAGTTGGGTTTTTATGTGGTTGGATGTGATGTTTGTGAGAGAAAAAGTGAAATGATTATGGGGTTGAATGTGATATTTTGTTTGGATGTGTTTTTTTTGGTTTTGTAAAACTTTTGTTTTTAGTGGAAAAAATGAGATAAAAAATTTGGGTTGAAGCTTCCCAAACACCACCTAGTATAATTTTATTTTTAATCTTTCGTAACTACCTCATTTGGTCGGCAAATATACATTTTTGGTGACTAAAACACATTTAGTCGGCAATAAAACTCAATTTTTTTTGTGGGAACATACTGCCCAATTTGAGTTCATGTTTAATTTTATCATTATTATTTATTATTATAATTTTATTTTTTATTTATTATCATTTTGGAGGGATTTTTAAATTAATTTGGTGAGGAACTCTAGAGGGATTTCAAACACACTAAAATGAGTTAGGGCTTAAACGCGTCTCTCTCCCTCACTCTGTGACTCTCTCTCTCTCTCGCATCTGTCCTCTTTCGATTTTCTCACGCCTCTGTCTCTGTCATTTCATTACTCTCTCTCTCTCTCTCTCTCTCTCTCTCTCTCTCTTTCTTTTTCTCTCTCACGCCGATTGCCTTTCTCTTGATATTGAATCTCTGTCGCTTTGTTTCCATCGCCGTCGGGTAAGGAGCATCACTGCCATCGAGCACCACCATCAATCCACTATTGGAGTATTACCCCAGTATGTCCTCTCTATTTTGCCTTCTCTCTGTCCCTCTCTCTACCTCTTTTCCTCTAATATCTGTCTCTTTCACTCTGTGACTCTCTCTGTCTTTGTTTTCTTTTTGACTAAAGTAATTTTGTTCTATAATGTCACACCCACCAAGGCCTTCACCATCCCTATTTTCTAGAGCATCTTCAACTCTCCCTAAAAACAATTTGAGGTATAAATATCCCTCTCTTTCTATCTATCTCGCTCATCTCTTTTCTCTCTATCTCTTTCATATCTCTTCTCTCTCCATCTCTCTCGCTCATCTCTTTTCTCTCTATCTCTCTCTTTGTCTCTCTCGTTCATCTCTCTTTTCTCTCTCTCTCTCTTTTTGTCTCTCACTCTCTATCTCTCCCTCTCTGTCTCTCTCTTCTCTTTCTCTCTCTCACTCATCACTCTTTTCTGTCTGTCTGTCTGTTATTGTCTCTGTCTCTTTCTCTATTTATCTCTTGCTCATCTCTATCTCTCTTCTTTCTCTATCTCTATCTCTTTCGCTCATCTCTCTTCTCTCTATCTCTGTCTTCGTGTCTTTCGCTCATCTTTCTTTTCTCTCTGTCTCTCTCTTTTTCTATGTCTTTCTCTCGATCATCTCTTTTTGCTCTCTTTTTTTTTTTTCTCTCTCTCTCTCTCGCTCATCTCTTGTTTCTCTCTCTTTTTCTGTCTATCTATCTGTCTCTCCATCTCTCTCTCTCTATATATATATATACACCTCTTTCTCTCTCTGTCACTCTGTCACTCATCACTCTTCTGTCTCTCTTTCTCTCTCTGTGTCTGTCTATCTCTCTCTCACTCATCACTCTTCTCTCTTTTTTTCTCTCTCTGTGTCTGTCTATCTCTCTCCCCCATTTGTGTTTATCTTGCTCACTCTCTCCCTCCCCTCTTCTCTATTTACCGAGCTCTCCACTACAAGAAAATGCACTTTTAGTGACCATTTTGTCTCTCTCTTTCTCTCTCTCTCTTTCTCGCTCATCACTCTGTCTCTGTCTCTCTATCTCTGTCTCTCTCTTCTCTATTTGTCTCTCACTCATCTCTCTCTCACCACCCATCTCCTCTACTACCTTCACCACTACTGCAAATGTCATTCCACTACCACCATTATTACCACTGTTGCCACTCCATCTCTACGACTACCATTACTACCACCATCGTTACCACTCTACTACTACTACTACTACTATCACCACTGCTACCACTACTACTACTACTACTATTACCTTTCCTCCACCACCGCCACTCCATCTCTTCTACCATGACCACAACTTCACCACTAATCTCCTTCGCCATCACCACCACTACCTCTACCACCTTACCTCTTATCCACCACCTTCACCATTACTGTCGCTCCCTCTCCTCTACCACAAAAAATTAGCTATTGATTTTAAGTAACAAAAAAAAAAAAAAAAATGGGTCACAAAAAATATTTTTTATCGACCATAAAAAATTAATTTTATTTTAACAAAAATATTTTTCATTAAAATATTATCCCTACTTCTATCAAATAAAAAAAAAAATTCATCTCCCCTCCCTTTTCCGCTCGCCCATTTCCCCCCTTTTTTTCCCTCTGCCTTTTCCCATCATTTTTTTTTTCATTTCCTTTCAGGTTTGTAGAGCCCTTAATTTCATAACATTGTTTCAAAAACAGTGAGCAAACCTTAATCTGAGAGAGAGAAGATAGAGGGTTTGAAGAGAGATTGGGGTTGAAGGGGAAGGGTTTCAGTCAGCGGCGAGACTAGTTCGGCGGCGAGACGGTACGCTTCTTTTGACTCTTCTTTCGACTCTCTCATTCCAGTCGGTTCCTCTATATCTCTATGTGACTGTGTATCCTTGGAACAACAATGATGTAGTTTTATAATCCGAACAGATCTTAAACCCTATGGCCATTCGGTTCGTCTCCACTATGGCCAGAGTCAAACCCATCTTCCCTACGCTCTCATTCTTTTATTTTTTTATTTTTATTTTTTTGAACAGCCTTGCACTCTAATTCATGGCTCTCTAACTCAATGCAAATGATCTCAGATCCAAAACACTTAAATCCCCTTCTAATCAGTCAAAATGAAGAGCCGACTGGCCATAGGGTTTCAATTTATGAATAATCAAGCTTTGTGGGCTATATTTGGAAGATACTTTCAATTGATTTTCGCTTAGTACTACAACTTGTTATTTTTCCCTAATCAGTTGAAAGTTATGAGTATAAATGGGGATGACTATTGAATTGTGCTTCAACTCTGTGACTCTGCAGTTGATAGATGGTTATTTATCTAAGATGTGCTTCAACTGTGCTTCAACTATGTTGATTCGATTTTGTTTATGCAGATATTTGATTTGTTTGATGTGAAATGCAATGGGGTTAGGAGAATTTGTTCATTCATTAGGCATTTTTCATCCAAATGCACTTGTAGCAGACATAAATGAAGGACTCTGTATAGCCCTAAATAGATAAGAATAACTGTTTTAATCTCAAGTTGAATCAGTTTTGCAGTCATTCAGCCTTGTGCAAGATTGTTCCCAATATTCAATGAGAAAAATAAGGAAATTTCTTGTCTAGATGAACTTCTAGTTGTTGCCTTTTTCATCATATAGTATATTTCTTAGAGCATGTCCGCGAGAAACCTGATTTATTAAAATATTTTGATAGAGCATACAAGGCTTTCAGGGTTGAGAGACATGCTCTTTTCATCATATAGTATATTTCTTAGAGCATGTCCGAGAGAAACCTGATTTATTAAAATATTTTGATGTTGATGAATATGCTAAATCCAAGAAACGGGAGAATAAGAGAGAAACTCTTGAAAAAATAAGATTGGAGTTGATACAGGGCTTTCAGGATTGGCGTAGACAATATGTAGAACCTAGCCAGGATGACGAATTTTATATGATTTCTGGGGAGACGGAGGATACACTTGCTGAAGGAAGAATTGTGCAAGCAACGGTACGCAGAGTGCAACCTCAAAGAGCAATTTGTGGGCTTGAATCTAGATTGACTGGTGTGCTTACTAAGGAAGACTTTTCTGATGATTGGAGGGACAATTCTGATTTGTCTGAGAAGTTGCATGAAGGTGAGATTCTTACTTGCAGGATCAAATCGATTCAAAAGAATAGGTACCAGGTTTTCCTAACTTGTAGAGAAAATGAGATGAGGAGTAACCGTTATCAGAATAATCGCGACTTGGATCCCTACTACCACGAAGACCAGAGTAGCTCACAGTTTGAGAAAGAAAAAGCTCGTAAAGAAAAGGAGCTTGCTAAGAAGCATTTCAAACCGAGGATGATTGTTCATCCTCGTTTTCAAAATATAACAGCAGATGAAGCAATGGAGGTATGTCCCCAATAATGTTGCTCTACTATTGTTAACCTGCTATGGTTAAGATCATGCAGGCTTGGGGGGTGTATTGTATTGTAATCTAAATTATGCTTCAAAATATGCTTTTAATAGAACCAGTTTTTACATTAAATCAAACTTTGTTAATGTAAAGTTGAAAACACACTGTGGGCAAACACTCCACACAAAAGTTTGACTGAAAGCTAGTTTTTAAGCATAATAGTGACACTTGTGTTGTTAAAACTTAAATAAAGAGGAATTTGAGGACTTGCAAGTTGATATTGTAAATTGTAGGTTGTAAGGTTTAATAGGATTTGGTCATGGTAATAATAATACTCTGTGGTTTTGATTTGAGTAAATTTTCCTTGGAAAGTAGCTCCTTGTGAAATTTAGATGAACTTCTAGTTGTTGCCCTTTTCATCATATAGTATATTTCTTGTCTAGTAAATGGCAGTAATTAAAATTGAATATGCATTTCAAAAGTTTATGCTTTACAAAAAGGTGATGTTATTGATATGCAGGGATCATTCAAATTTTGTCAATTGTGTACGGTTTTCTACAGATGGTAGCAAGTTCATTACGGTAAGCTCTGATAAGAAGGATATACTATATGATGCGAAAACTGGAGAGAAAATTGGAGAGCTGTCCTCAGAGGATGGTCATAAAGGCAGCATTTACGCTGTTAGCTGGAGCCCTGATGGTAAACAGGTAATCAGTGTTGTGTGGATTCTCTCTCAAGCTGCTTCTAGTTGATTTTCTGTTCAAAATTTGGTTATTAAATTTTCAGATTTGATTTTTTGGATTTTTTTTTCTGAAACGTTCAAACACAGTGGACATTTATGTATTAAATAAGGGTCCAAATCATTTTTCTATTAAATAATTGTTTTTCCTAGAAATTTTGCTTCCCAAATTTTCCAAATTTTTAGCTTCCCAAATAATACTCAGTTGGGTTGAAACACCATAGGAAATCACAGAAACACCAAAGAAGCCTAATTCCTAGTCATAGATGACTGCAACACCATTTTTCCCGCAACTGCAGCAGTTTTTTGGACAGTATTCCGAAACATTTGGGTGCTAGCACAATCATTAAGGCCAATGGACAAGAAGGATGTAAGTCAAGCTTCCTATCTTTGTATGATTAGATGACGGTCACGTACTTTTTATTGAATAGCCTCAGGTTCAATGATTCATTCTCTTATTTAGATGTTCTTCATAGCTTGCAATCGTAGCTACACAATTGTACATTTGAACTCTTTGGTTTAGTTGAATGGATTCACCATAGATGCTTGTTTGGCTTATTTAGTTACTTTTTCTTAGATAGGCTCAGGTATTGTTTTGGGCATAATTCATCTTTGTTTGTGCATGATTTGATGGTTTGCTTCAAGAAAAGTTTCTTTATAATGGGACTTTTGGAGTAAAACTATGATTTATGATGTCAAGATTTATAACTTGCATATGAATTTTCTGATAAGCCTTCTATGTATTTAATTTGCAATCTAATTGCCTGAATCTAGACTACCAAAATTGCAATTTATGATACAAGGCAAATAATCCTCGAACTCTGTTTCATCCCTTTTGTTCATATGCTTTTGGACCATAAAATTTTCATCACTCTCGATTCTTGTGTTCACATTCAGCTAGTAGTGTCTTCACATCAAATCAAGCTACTCGTCATTAGTGAGTATTCTGTGTCGTGTCACATAACCTTGAGAACTGTTCTTATTTGATCTTTGTTTATTGTTGCCTCATAACTCTTGCAAACGCATTCATCAAATTGGTTTTTTATGCTACTGTTATCATCCTCAAGATAGTTACCTCTCATCTCTATGAACATCATTGTTCAAGTTATTTTCATTTCTTTGCACATTCTTCCTCTGACGTACAAAAGATGTACTTGAGGATGAACCGTGGTGTAAGCCTCTTGAGATTGTTAACTTTTGATGCCTGATCTGCTTGATTCATCTCCTGGAATCATTTTGTACTATGCAAGAAAGTGTGCATCTGTTTTGTTAATTTAGTAAATGAAAGATAATTAGGGATTTAATATGGTTTTCATAACTTGATGGAATGATTAGGCAAGATTTCTATGTATAATTTTTGTTACTTCATGTAATCTATGCGAGTGCTGACAAATATGCATTGGCAGCACAATGAAAAGTCTTCATCAGCTGGTTTAATTGGCAATGACAACACTACATCTGTGCTGAAATCGCTGCCAAATTACAAATAAGAGTGATACACTTTATGTGGATGGATTTTATATTGCAAGGAATTGATACAGGGCCCCAAACTTTTGCTGTCTATAAAATCATCCACTAGCCAGTCTCTTTGAGATGCCTATCCTTGCATATCCTATCTTAACTTCATGCTTGATTCTCTGCTGTACTGGTTTGGTTTTTAACCTTTTATGGTTGATAAGTTACTAATACTGTTTCAAATCATCAGGAAAATGTGAAGACAAAACATCCTCAGTTACTTTACGAATCAAAGTTATATAGAATTCTACAGGGAGGAAGTAATGACTGTTTTTATTAATTTTTTATTTTAGTGGGACAATTGATCTGTTATGAGCTCTTTTGCTCATATTTGATACTCTTTTCTGTTTATAACACTTCTGAAATATTACAGCTGGAATTCCGCATGTGAGATGGTTTCAAGTGGAGGGAGACTACAATGTTCTAGTGATGGATTTGCTTGGACCCAGTGTTGAAGATTTGTTCAATTTTTGTAGTAGGAAACTTTCTTTAAAGACTATTCTTATGCTTGCAGATCAAATAGTAACTGCATTTGATTTAATGCATACTATTATTGCATTTAGATAATTCTAAGTTTGTCAACACTTATACCTGGTATTTATTTCAGATCAATCGAGTTGAATCTGTCCATTCTAAATCCTTTTTACATCGGATATCAAGCCAGACAATTTTCTTATGGGCTTGGCAAGGCGTGCAATCCAGGTTCCCCGTCAAAACTTCCATCTTTGTGCTGGTTAAAATTTTTCCCCCCGATATCTGTGTTTATTAGTCCTTCCATTTCTCTTTTTTTTTTAGGTCTACATCATTGACTTTGGTCTGGCTAAAAAATATAGAGACTACGACCCACCAACACATTCCTTACAGGTGAGATGATTTTGATTAGTTTATTATTTAATGGATCCTGGTTGCCATCTATGCTCTCATGAACACATAAACACACAACACGTTAGCTCTGTTTTTTTTCAGATACTCTTTAGTTGATGTAGGGTCAACAATTGATATACGAATAAGTTTAGGAATACAAAAACCGATCACAGAATCAAACACAATATATGTGAATGGACAAGTTTTTTCACAAACCAACTTTTTAAAAATCTTCTCTATTTATATGTATTATGTGTTTATTTCTGTCCGTAACACAGGAACAAGTTCAGAAACACAGAAACCGATCACAAAATTTTATATAAGATTTTTTAAAAATGGGCTCTTCCAACTTTTTAAAAATCTTACTGAAGGACTACCTTGGCGAGACTTGCTGAGCTGCTTTGTCTCATTGTTTAGGTATGCCAATACTTAATTGTGGTATAGTCATCATCAAATGTTTGTAATGTAATCATATAAATTTTTTGCCATATGGTTAATTTTTTTTTTTTTTATGAGAATACTTCATTTTGGATGTTTTTTTAGATCCTAACTTTTCTTATTTTATTTGTAGGTGACTTCCAAAAACGATCAAGCACAAGGCAGATGCTTCAAAACCATATATATTCCTTCCTGTTTTAGAATTTTTTTTGGATTCCTTCATTGATTTTGCTTTTAATTTTTGTTTAATTACTTACTGGTTTTCAATGGATGGATGTTTAAAACTTGTCTCAATTAATGTTTTGAATGGAATGATTGTAAAGTTTGGGATTGAGCAGGAAAATATGATGAATTTTAATGTTATATTTAGGTTGGGTTGAATGAATTTTGTTCAATATTGGATTGAATGTTTATAAACAAAAATTGATTGTTCAACAAAAAAAAAAAAAAAAAAGATTTGGCGACTAACTAATTAGTCGTTGATTGTTTAATGTCTTTTTGGCGACAAAATATTTGGTTGAGAAAAGTTTTGGCGACTAAATAATTGGTCACCAAATTTTACACTTTTGCGACTAAAATCATTGGTCGGCAATTCCTTACTTTTGGTGACTAAATTATTAGTTGGCGATTCCTCAACTTTTGGTGACGAAGATAGTTGGTTGCCTATTTTTTGCTTTTGGCGACAAACATATTTGGTTGGGAAAATATCATTTTTCGCGACCAAAGTGTTTTAGCGACTAAATGAATTAGTCGCGGTAATGATATATTTAGCGACAAAAAATTTAGTCGGCAAATCTAACTTTTTCCTGACTAACAAAAGTTTTGGTCGCTAATTATTTTTGCCGACTCTCAATTGGCGACCAAAGTGGCGACAAAAAAATTGGTTGCGAATGACTTTTGCTTACTAAAAATAGACTTTTGCCGACCAAATTTTTAGTTGGCAAAAGTGTAATTTCTTGAATATTAATATTGCCGACCAATCTTTTGGTCGTGGAATGTATTGCCAACCAAATTTTTGGGTCACGGAATGTGACAATTGGCGACCAAATTAGTTGGTCGTGGAAATGGGCGACAATTGCCGACCAAACTATTTGGTCGTTGAATGTGCGAATTGGCGACTAACATGTTTGGTCGGGAAAATATGACTTTTCGCGACTAAAGTGTTGTAGCTACTAAATGGATTAGTCGTAGTAATTATATATTTAGCGGTCAAAAATTTAGTCGGCAAATATAACTTTTTTGCGACTAAAATTTTTTTTGGTTGCTAATTGCTTTCCGCGACCCTCAATTGGCCACCAAAGTGGCGACCAAAAAAATTAGTCGCGGATAACTTTTGCCAACTAAAAATGGACTTTTGCCGACCAAATTTTTAGTCGGCAAAAGTGCGAATTCTTGTAGTAATAGATGTCATTAATATACAAAATTATGTTTTTATAAATTAACATAAGTACAAAAAAGCAAGTCTACTGATGTATATTTTTAATATTATTTCTTATTTCTTATACGATAGAAATTAATGTCGTAATTCATACTTTCTTTTTAATTTTTTTTTGGAGTAATGTTGTGATATACACTCCCCAAAAGGTGTATATTATATGCACCATTGTTATGAAATTTTTTAATATATGTTACGTATTTTTGTGTCAATTGTTACGTATTTTGTTTGGTAAAATTATGATAATTTGTGATTCAGAAATGAAGTTAGGTATTTTGTTGTAATGTTAGGCATTTTGGTAATATAGTTACATTTTTTTTTGTTAAAAAATATTTAGATAAATAAATATGTAACATTACCACAAAAATACATAATATTACCACAAAATGTGTAACTTCATTTATGAACCACAAATTGATATAACTCTACAAAAAAAATTACATAATATTTATTACAAAAAAATGTAATATGCACCACAAAAATTCATAATAGGTATAGAGTTTCCTTTTATTTTTGGGCAAATTACAAACATACCCCTGGAGGTTCGCTTAAAAAATGAATTATCTCTTGTGGTTCTGGAAATTACATCCCGCTATATGAGATTTCTAATTTCATAACAAATTGTCCATTTTATTAATAAATTATATTAAAAATTTATTTCAATTAATAATTCAGGCAAAATTTATTATTGTATAAAAAAAATAGTTAGGAATTTAACTTTTTTAGTTAATTATGTCAAATAAATATTTCTGATAAAGAAATATTTATAATTTTTTAAACTGTAGGAAGCAATCTATATTTTAAATATATCAAAAGGGGTGTACATTTTTAATTTACTCTTTTTTTTAGTGCATATTGCTCGTTCATCAAGTCAAGAAATCTTTGATTTTTCATAGCGATTGTTCATTAATTGTTTTTAGGTAGTGTTTGGAAAGTGACTATTTTACTTAATTTTTAAATGTTTTTGAAGAGAATTAGCTAATAAATCTCATATTTTAATTTTGTAATTTATATGATTCTAAATGTTTTCTTGTTAATCATGTAGTCCTTGGGACTAAGTTGTTTACTCATTTGTCATTGGTAAAACCACGGTCAACAATTGTATATTTAATTTTAGGTATGAGGGTGTGTGTTTTCCACGTTTCCTAAAAAAGCGTAGAATAGTATTTAGTTGTTTAGAATGTTTGAGTTGGAAATGTGGGGTGTGATCATGCCACATGCGTATGGTGTATCTTTTCTCATGTGAGTGACGTTATGTAAGGGTACACGGAAGGGTAAACTACCAATAGGTCCTACTTGGGAGACTTATTACCCAATAGGTCCTACTTTGAGACTTATTACCCATTAAGTCCTATTTGATATAATTTATTAAGTGATAAAGACAAATTTTATCAGTCTTTTTTTTTTATGAATAATTTTATAGTGATAAATTTATCAGTCTCTTTTTTTATGAATAATTTTTTAGTGATAAATTTATCACTCTCTTATTTTTATAGTGTTAAATTTATTAGTTAGGACCTGTAAGTAAATAAGTCTAGTGAATAGGACTAATTGGTAAGTACCCCTACACGGAACACCATGGTGGATTTGATTTGTGTTTTGAAATAAATTTTAAAAAAAAAATTTTAAG
Organism: Camellia japonica; assembly: GCA_030407325.1. Taxonomy (NCBI): domain Eukaryota; kingdom Viridiplantae; phylum Streptophyta; class Magnoliopsida; order Ericales; family Theaceae; genus Camellia; species Camellia japonica. The sequence goes on along the minus strand of JAPPVO010005480.1, from coordinate 5,507 downwards.
AGAGAGTTTAGAAATTTTTTTAATTTGTTTAGTTATATATTTTAAAAATAGTTTTGAAATTTGGGAATTTAAAATGATTTGATATTTTGTTGTAATTGAATAGATGTGTGTGAGAGAAAAAATGATTGAGAAGAAAAGATGAGAGAGAAAAAGTGATTGATTGATATGTAATAGAAAAAAAAAGTAATGTTAAATTTTTTTTTGAGAAAATTTATAACCAAACAAATTTTTAATTTTTTTTTTCAAAATATATTTCAAAATACAAACCAAAAGCACCCATGTCACTATTAGAACATAAATTTTTATAGAGCGAATTATAGTAATAGTCCTTATAGCTTGGGGCTCATGTCACTTTGGTCCCTAACTTTTTAATTATGACACATTTGATCATGAATTTTGAATCTTATTCCAAATAAAGACAATTGAAGATACCATTGCTTAATTTAAATGGCAAAATCGTCAATTTGATAAAATATATGACCACGTGTGTGGGGGTGGTGGGGGTGGGAGTTTCAAAGAATCTAAATTAATATGCCCAATTTTTGTGAACAATCATTTGAATAATATTTCTGTTTTTAATCTCTTAACTTTTCTTTCCTTACTTTTCCTTCTTTTCTCTATTTATATAAATTTGAGAATAAATTTTACATAAATCCAAGTATTTACCAATATAAGAAAATATTATTTTAACCTCTAAATTATAACGTAAAAATTAATTTAGTATACATATTTCGTATTATTTTAGCTTGACGTTTAAACTTTTTAAAATTTGATTAATTTACCTTTTGTCGTTTGTTTTCGTTTACAATCAAATGAAATTTGCTCACTTGACACCAAATTTCATTTGAAATTTTATTTTATCTCCCAAACTATATCTTGAAAATCAATTAGCCCCTCAAATATTAAAAAAATTAATTAATAACTTTTTATCTCAAAAATGAAAAATTAAATTTTAAATTAAAAAAAATTAAGTATTAGTCATGTTGAGTATTCTTTAGATAGTAATTGAATTAAAAAAAAAAAATTACCCACTCAATTTTGAAATTACTATTAGCCAATCAAATTTAGGCATATTACGACAATAGTCTCTATACTTTGATTCTTGAGTTATTTTAGTCCTTATGATTTTAATTGGCTCAATTTTAACTTTGAATTTATGACTTTGTCTCAATTTGGTCCAATTAATTACAATTCTTTGTATTTTTTTTTATAAAAAATATGCATATAGATGTCATGTGTCATATTTTTAAAGACAAAATTATAAATTTCCTTAACTTGGTGAGTTAATTTTAACCAATTTAGTGATAATTTTCTTTAAAAAATATTAACGATATTATCAATTAAACCAAATTAACACAAAATCTAAAATTATGGGTCAAAATTAAGCTAATTGAAAGTAGAGGGGCCAAAATTAACATAATGGCACTACAGGAAATGCCACTTTTGGCGACCAAAATATTGGTCGCCAAAAGTCCCATTTTTGGTCGCCGAAACCAATTACCGACTAATATTTTTTGTCGCCAAAGTCGTCGCCTATAACCTGTCGGCGATAGTATTGGCGACTAAACTATTTTTGGTCGCTGAAAATGAACGTTTTGGGCTACTAAACTCGGTTAGTCGGCAAAGGTTATCTTTTGGCGACTAAAATATTAGTCGCCAAAAGTGAACATTCGGCTACCAAACTCTGAATAGTCGGGAAAGGGTATGTTTTGGCGACTAAATATTTAGTCGCCAAAAGTGAACATTCGGCTACCAAACTCTGAGTAGTCGGGAAAGGGTATGTTTTGGCGACCAAATATTTAGTCGCCAAAAGTGTTAAATTAAAATAAAATAGATTTTCAGCGACTAAAACTTTTTGTCGGGAATAAGTTTTTAGTCACAACATTACTACATTTAGGGACTAAAGAATTTAGTCGCCAAAAATTTTATTTTTCATTTTATTAACCTTTTGGCTACTAACCATTTGGTAGCCAAAAGTCTTCATTTATTTTTGGATTCTTGGATTCTTTATGGCTACCAAATATTTAGTCACTAACAAATTCACTTTTTTTTTTTTTTTTCAATTAACATCAAATTGTATACAAATCAAATAATTGTATACAAATCAAATCAAATTGTATACAAAAATTAATTCAATTAACATCAAATTGTATACAAATCAAATAAATCCAACCCAAAATAATAATTCCATACAAACACCATCAAATACAATCCAACCCAAATTGTATACATTTTTTCTGTGAATTCCGATGGAATTCAGCAGACAATTTTCATCTAAAATAAATTGAACTCATCTACAATATGTCAATTAATATGCAGTGCCATTGGATATCATATAGTTCGCCATAAATAGCACCAACACTAGAATTATGCAGATTCTAACATGTTCACAGCATGCATTGGACTTCTTTATAGCAATGGATTCAAAGTAAACACATGGTTATAACTGGGGTGCTGTTGAAGTTGATGAATTTCATCTCTAGATTATCACCTTGAAAAGTCCACCCTGAACAAGTGCAAAAGAGACAGAGAGCGATGAGAGAGAGCGAAAGAGATAGAGAGTAAATTTAGTAAGTAAAATTAGTAAGTAAATTTTGACATACATTGGAGAGTAGATGAAATTTTGACATACATTGGAGAGTAAATTTTGACATGCATCCTTGGTAAATTTTGACATGCATACAGATGGACACCGTAAATTATCTCTAATTCCAAAATCCTATATCTATAAAATAATCCTATATCTGTATCTACCATTAGTTTATATAATACGAATGAAAAAATTATTATTATTAATATTTATATAATTTATCATTAATTTACCATTATAATAAAAACAAAACCCCATAGATTTCAATGACAAATCAATAACTAAATATGAAGCAATATTAGTACCAAGTCGTTAAAAACTCACTCTTTCTCCATATGAAATCAATAATGAACACACGCACTGAGTACAACCAAGTCCTTAAAAAAATTCCGAAAAGAATTTGTCATATATAACTACATATGACATGTCCTATATAAAGATTGTTATATAAGCCTGTTTAATTAATGAATCATCCATAAAGTGCATCAATATGAGGAGCCAACAACACTGTTAACTGCACTAAGAACAAGGTAAAAAATTCATCTCTATGCACCTACACAACATATAAAAAGAAATCGCAGTTGGCTAATGACCGAATTGTGAGCACTAAGTACCTTCCAAATTTGAGCGTGTGTCTCCACATTTGATCAAATCCCTAACAAGGCCATGGAACCTAATGGTCCAGGTTTCTATTAACATAAATAAATCTGTAAACATCATTTAGATTGAAAGAAAAATAAGGTTTTTTTATATCATATATGATCTTCCATAAGGCTCCTTGCTAAGGGATTCAAGTTATTCATTCATCATCCATCCTTCCCAATCAACCAACTGGTTGGGTCACCTAAAATGATTCCACAACTAACAAAAAAAACTTAGAAAAGAATCCATTATAACTTCATCATCAAAATGACATTAGTAGATAGAATAGAGAGAACAAGCAGTCACCATCAAATTTCTTAACATTAAGAGCCTCAAATGATGATTCCAATGTGGATAAAGGTGACACCTGCATAAATTCATTCCTTTAGCTTGAGTTTAATGTGTAACCTATTCTATAATATTAGAAATCTTCCTACCTTCCTCTCTTGCTCTTTTTTAGAATTGCCTTCCTCTTGCCCGTTGCTGACATTGGCATCTTCCATCACATTATCTGCCACAATAGCAGAACATCAAGAGGCCAAGAAATAAGATGACACCAAACATGAAAAATAAATGCTGAAAGTCACAGCTCAAACTGCAACATTATGTATTTTCATTAACCTTATAAGCATGGAATATGAAGGCTAGACATATAAAAGCTAAAGGAAGAATGAAATCAAAAGAAAAAGGATGAGAGAGGGAGAGAGAGAGAGAGAGAGAGAGAGAGTAAAATGACAATTTCTCATTTGCAAATAAAACCCATGACCAATTAATTATGAGGAAAATTAAGCAGACAAGATCAAAACAACAATAACAATTATTACAAAGGAAAGAGTATATCAACTTCTTGCTTGAGATAAAAGTTGCAACTCAATTCAAAAAGCCTAAAGCTTGATTATTTGAGATCGGCTACATAGATCTATTTCTCAAATTTGCAATGTTTAAGCCCATCAATTAAATCTAAGGCAATAATGTCCTTTCTCACATCCTTAACCAATACTTATTGGTCAACCTTCTTTCCTTTTGGCATTCTTCAACCTTAATCATATTTCTATTTACACTTTCCCAAGGTGTTAATTGGTATTTTTATGCACGGAAAAAACCATCTCAAATAATTTTATATCAATTTATCTTTGTTAGATTCTGTTTTTAACTTACTATGGACATATTAGTTTTAGATTTTGTCTTTTCTTGTAGCACCACTTATCCATCTTAATATCTTCAATAGGCTACGCTCATTTTGGACATATTTTTGGATGCTTAACATTTTAAACCATACCATAAATTGGCCTTAATAACTATCCTTTAGACATCTTTCCTTTAACTTAATAAAAACAACAATCACAGCACATTAATGAAGCACTTTTCCATGTCTCCTATCCTGCTATAAGCTATCAGCCACATCCTCCATAATCTCTGCTTCTTTATTGATAATTGGTCCAAGATATTACAAATTATCACTCTTATTTCCTCGTTAGTGCTTCTAGTTTTGCTAAAATCTCATTCCAATTTTGTCTACGTTTTACTTAACCTGAAACTTTTGGATTCTGAAGTTTCTATCCACATTTTAAACTCCAACTTAGTTTCTATTCTGAGTTTACTCATACCCTAGTTTCATCAATTAAAACTATATTGTCAACAAACTACATGCACCAAAAGATATCCACTTGAATGTGTATTAGTTCATTAAAATTAAAGCAAAATGATAATACATTATGTTGATCCATGATTTACAAAGTTTAAAGAGCCTAGAGTACCAAAATTTAGATAGCCCTTGCATGTTCATTTTAGCCCACTGTAGCTAGGCTAATTATTGATTTTGAAAATGTAAATTAGGAACATAATGTGTTTTCTTATTGCTATTGTTGATTCTTGATGCATTGGTAAATGCCATGCTGTGAACATAAAACATGGGCTTCAATACAAGACTAACTGCTTTGCGAAAATAAGCCAAAGATACCCAATCCACCACTCCCCAACACAGATCAACCTTGAGTAATGAATTTTTTTTTTTTATTTTGATCTTCATGTAAAATCAATATGATTATCATAAAGTCCTTCAAAAAATTTGCATTGAAATTTAAAAAAGAATCAAATTTATATCAAGCAAGGAACAGGACTAGGAAGAACAAAATTGCTAAAGAAGCTATGTTTTCGTGGGCACTGGAAAAAGCTAACCTGGTTCATTTTGTTGACCGACTCGAGTAATCCCTCCAAGAGTCCTAAAAGTAATGAAAAGATCTAAAGAAAATACGAGAGAGCAATTGATAAAACA
>JAPPVO010005479.1:0-25876 GCA_030407325.1 Camellia japonica | reverse complement strand
AGGATAAAATTAATACAATTGAAAGTATAGAGACTAAGTTGACATAAAAAGCATATTATAGGGACCAATGTATAATTTGCTTCATATAGTATTATTAAAATTTTATATATATATTGACAGCATCTTAAATGAAGATTGAGGAATAAAATGACTATAATTTATCTTTCGTGATGAAGGAAGTACCACATATGTTGATGAAAAATAACTATATACTTAACTTTAAGGGGTTTGGCATAATGAGATAAGAGACAACCAAAGAAGTAATCATTCAAGAAGTCGCAGGTTTGAATCTCATAACAACCCCGGTTGGTAGCTTGAAATTCGTGGATCGAATTTGGCTCGACACCAAAACGACGTCGTTTTGGTGTCTGTTTTTTTTTTTTTTTTCTTTTTCCTGTGTTTAATCAGAAACGAAGAAGAAGAGGGGAGAAGAAGAAGAAGAGAAGGGAAGGGAGAAGAAGAAGAAGAAGAAGGGAAGGGAGAACTGGACAGGAGGGGGCATCAACCAAGGGCGGAGGAGCGGCGGAGGCGTGGCGGAGGCTGAGCTGCTGTGATCGGCCGACGATCAGCCGCGCGGGGCTGCAACGATCGGAGCTGCGACGAGGATGGCGGGCGGAGGCGGCGGAGACGACGAGCTCCTCACGGTGCTGCTCTCTTCTCTCTTTCCCTTTCTTCTCCTTCTCCTCTCTTCTCTCCCTCTTCGAATTCGAGCCAAATTCGACCCACGAATTTCGAGCTACCACCTATTTTTCATCTCATAAAGGCCTAACATCCCAAACCTTAGACCACTGGAGACTTGTATGGTCGTTCGTTTTAGGATCCTAGGATTAGTTGATGCTCAAACATCCAATTATCAAAAATATATATATACTTCTATACCTAGTTATATTTCAGTTGTTATTGTGGTACTACTTAAGTAAATCTTGACTACAAATTTGAAATTTTGGGTATTTTCTAGGGTGTGTCTTTTTTTTTTTGGGTAATATTTCTGTATATATTTGTATTAGTACAGTAAGTAACATGCATGTTTTGCATGAATGTAGATTATGGCATGAATTGCTTTGTGCCAATATACTTTGACCATCATCTTTCAAGGTTTTTATATTTTCAACACATTGTGTAATAAGTAGTGTATTTAGCAATTATGGCACAAGATCATCTACTTGATATAGCAAACTCGTAGCTATAAGATGGTGACTTGAGCTTTTCCATTTTTTTAAAATTTTAATAGATTGTGTGATCAGAATTGTATCATGAATAGATGAACATAGAAATTTATGGACCAAAAATCGCTCATCATCTGCGTAAACAAATTATTTTTGTAAAGTAATTATCCTCATTTATAGGTCTACCTAAGCCAATTATGGAACAAGATCCTCTGTCTATATGATCCAACAAACTCCAAGATTTAGGATCGTAGCTTGATATTTTCATATTTCGAAATTCTTAACATGGTACATGATTGAGAGTGCATTACGAACATATAAACATAGAGATTTTAAGGATAAAAGATTCCTAACTGTCGATGTAAATTTAGTTTTTTTTAGATGGTATGTGAACTTAGTTGAGATTCATCTTCCAAGCTATGATGTATTTCTCTCCGGTTTGATCTCTGTAATTGCTAATTCCTTTTATTAATATAATTTCTCTTTTGTCGATCCAACAAAAAAATGTCAATGTAAACATATTATTGTTGTAGGATAATTACCCGCATCTTTTAGGTCCACATAAGTAAATTATGGTACCAGATCCTCATCCAACAAACTCTCAAAATGATATCTTGATATTTTCATATTTTCAAAATTTTCACACATTATATGGTCGGAATTGTATTAAAAACACATAAATATAGAAATTTGAAAATAGAACATTCCTAACCGATAGAGCCAACAATAGAGGTTTATATAACATAGTTAAAAGTCAAATTTTAACTTTTAATCTATTTTGACACATTTAAAAAAAAAAAATTAAAAAAATTAATTTTTAACTAACTTGTCAAAATATATACAAAAGACCTATTAAAATGGACCGCCGACCGTCCTATGATGTTTGGTCGCCGCATTGATTGATAATGATAATAATGCAATGCAATTTGATAGATATTTATATATGTTTCAACTTTGAACATGGTACATTTATCAAGTCAAATACTCTTATTCATATTCATATTAGTAATGATATAATGTACTAATTGATCTTATAGAGTGGGGTTCATATGCCTAAAGAAGCAATTTTGTCGGCCCCTTAACAAACATTCTATCCTCTCACAAGTTACCTTTAAAAGTGGATATATATTAGAGTTATGTTTGAATTATAAATTCAAACAAAATTTTGAAATAAAAAATAAAAATGTGAGGGATTCCAAAGTCCTACTCACATTTCCCTTGCTCTTTTTTTTTTTTAAATTTAAATTTTTACTTAAATTTATAATGTAAGCATAATTTAAGTATTATTAAAGTTATGTTTGAATTATGAATTTTGAAGGAATTTGAGATGGGAAAGAAAAAGTGAATAAAATGTATGTTACTTTTTGTTTTTCATTTTTCATTTACAAATTTATAATCTAAACCCAACTTAAATATTCTTAACTCGACTTATGTTTGTGTCCATAATTTTGACTATCACATTGACTCTTTTTTTTTTAATAGAGCTCCTTGTATATATATATATATATATTTTTGAAATTTATATCAAATTGTTTAGTGTAATTTTTATTTATAATTTATGAGATAAAAATAATTTAAATAAATTAAAATAATTAATTATTGAAAAATAAGTAAAAAATATTTTTAATTTCTATTTCTTAATTATCAATTTTAAAATTATTAAAAATTAGGCCAAACAAAATCCTTAAATTGCCGTCCAGTGTAATAAACACGTGGGCCATCATCATGACCAATGCTGTTCAGACAACGCATGACGACCAACGTGTAACACACCTGTTTTTTTTTTTTGGATTCAAAAGAAAAGGAACAATAAAACAGAGTCCTGGAATTGTTTGACGAATGTGCACATGAAAACCTGCATTCTCGCCTAAGCTATGTCTCTGAACTGTTAGATTGTTGACATTTGCATTGACTCACTTACTCATCTCCACGTGTAACCAAACTCTCCTTTATATAACAAGCAAATTTATGTGTGAATTATTTTATTATTATTATTTATATACTTAACGTGCTTTTTTATATATTGTTAAACTCCCTTATCTAAATTGATAAGTAAGTATTCTAATTATTTGGAATCTCAAAGAGTCGGCTTAGGAGTAAAAATCTGATAATAAGATTTAAAATCTTGAATTCGAGCCTCCAAATGGTTATCAAAGATTTGTCTGGTCGTTAATTTTAAAATTTTAAAAAATTAATTATCAATTGTTCAGATATTAGGTAATTAGGCTAGATCCTGAATTACATATATATATATATATATATAAGTGTGTTGTAATTATTTGGTTAGCTTAGTAAAGTTTAAACACATGATTTAGTATTTAATTTGATTTGATGTTTGATTGTTAACTATCAACTTATCTAAAATTGTTTGAGAGAGGAATGACTTTATTATTTATATACGGGGAGTTTGTTTAGGAAGTGCTACCGTAATACATTTTTTTTTTGTTTTTATCTTTTTGGTCATATTACCTTTTTATTTTTTTGTATAATTTTTTATAAAAAATATATATATATATAATATATATATATATATATTTGTTTGACACTTTCTAAACAACTCTTTAACATGAGCCATGTAGTTTGTTTAAACTTGGTTCGTTTACTTTTTAAGAATCAATCTAAAACTAGTTTTAATTGAGCAAAGCATAAATAGTTTGATTTTTTTATAATACACATACGCTTATATGACAATTACTTTATATTCTCTAGGATTTATTACACTTTCTATATTTAAACTATTGTCAAATTGTCTATTTAGTTTCTGAACTCTCGATTGAATCTATTTAGTTCTTGAAGTATATAAATCAAAGTTTATTTAGTCTCTAAACTATCGATTGAATCCATTTAGTTCCTAAAGTATTTAATTCAAACTTATTTAGTTCCTAAAAGGATTAGAAAAATAAAATAAAAGCTCATGAATATTATAAATTAATAAAAGATCCTATCTAGTTAAAATTCTACTTAAAAAAAAAACTTAAATTTTTATTCTGTCTTTCAAAAGTGGGTGTCAATCCATATATTGAATTTTCTTTATTAGGATAAGGGTAATTATCTATAGTATTTTTTTTTATTTATTTTCTACAATGGATACATACTTGCCTTTATCTAATATTATATGTTAGATTTTATTTATAATTTTTAATTGATTGTTTTTAAGTTCTTCGCTAAGTTCTTTTTATTACTTAATTAATGTGTTATTTTGTTCTATTACTATTTGTAGAGAAGTGTTATTATTTAAAGAGTTAATTGCCTAAAAGTCCTATTTATAAATGTTATAGTAGCTCAGGTTCTATCTAAGATTTTTTTGAATCAATAAGTCTTATTTAGTAAAACTAAGAATATGTTCACTTTGCTTGGTTTGAGTTTTCTAAAAACAGTTTTCAAAAAATTCTACTTTTTTATTTTCCGTATTTTTTTTGTTTTTACTAATTTTTTTAATATTTTAAGCAATTTTCAAAATTTTTAGACACACCTAACATAAATATGCTTAAAAATATAATTTTTGTGAAAAAAATCTTTAAAAATTCACTACACACCAAAAATACAAAAAAAAAAAAAAAAAAAATACAAAAATTCAGTATATTTTTTCATATTTTTGTGTATTTATTAATTTTTAAAAATATTTTATTTTTAGACACATCTAAGTAAGATGTATTTTAAAAAGTAAAAAAAATGCTTGAAATTTTAAAAAATTCACTAAAAATAAAGAAGCACGAAAAACAAAAAAAAAAAACTCAATTTTTAAAAAACTTAATTCAAAAAACTCAAATCAAACACACTGATTAGTTTTTCTCAATCTTTAAACTAAGAACATTATCAATTTTGCATAGTAATATTTAAAAAATTGTTTCACTAACTGATGAAAAAAAGAGGATGAGATTAAACGTTTTTACCCTTCTACTTATTAGTTTGATTCAACTATTCAATAAAACTGAGAACATTATTAGTTTTTTTCAATTTTAAAACTGAGAACATTATCAGTTTTTAAAATTTTTTTTTTTCCAATTTTGCACATCAATGTTTCATTATTATACTCCTTTATAGGCACAAAATTTTCAGTTTTGCACAAAAAAAACATAATTAGTTTTTTTTTACACATTTTTTTTTTTGTTTTTTCAACTTAAAAGTTGATATTTTAAAATTTTAAAAATCAAAATAAATGTCAAATCATCATATATTTTATATATATAATAGAAATGATGAACAATTATTATTTGAAGGGTAATTCCGACTATTAAAAATTTAATAGGATTTGAAAGTCTAAAAAATCTCAGTTAAAACTTAGTGGAGTATAAGTTCATAAATTAAGACTTGTGTAAATACCCCTTATTTAAATTATCTAATTATACTTTTTCAATATATCTAATATTGATATAATTTATTGACAAGACTGAAAAATCAGACTCTAACATTAATTTAAACACACGACGAAATAATATACTTTTAAAGAGAAAATAAAATATATATATATATATATATATATATTTTGTAATAAAATCTTAATTGAGGAGGGTCTTTTACTAATTTTTAGGATAAATTACAAATACGCTCCTAAGGTTTGATTAAAATACGAATCGCCCCATGTGGTTTTGAAAATTACATTCCACTCCTGAGGTTTCTAATTTCATAACAAATCGCTCATTTTATTAATAAATCATTAAGTTAATTAACAGTTTTTAATGATGTTAAAAATATGTTTTAATTAATAATTTAGATAATTTTATTATTGTATAGGAGAGCAATTATGAATTTCATTTTTTTAGTTCATTTTGTTAAATAAAAAATTCTAATAAGGGAGTATTTGTAATTTTTCAAACCACATGGGCAATCTATATTTTAAGCAAATCTCAGGGGCTGTATTTGTAATTTACCCTAATTTTTAATATGTATGGGCATATATTTTATTTTTGTAATTCTTTTAGGGCATGTTTGATTGGGTAGATTAGAGCATGAGATTGAGATTATTAATCCGTGGGCCCAATTATCCTATGTTTGTTTTAATATTTTGGTTTAGGATTATTAATCCAATGGATAATTAATTCAACAAATTTGTAGTATTATTAGTAATGGGGTAGGGGTGGGATTATTAATCCAATTGGATAGTGAATACCACATTAATTTAATGGAATTATTAATACTTCACTATTAATCTTGTGAATCAAACATGACCTTAGAGACTAAATAGGTTTGAATTAAATATTTTAGGAATTTAGTAGATTCAATCAATAGTTCAGGGACTAAATACACTTTGATTTATATATTTTAGTGATTAAATAGATTCAATTGATAATTCATGTACTAAATAGACAATTTGACGATAATTTAGGAGTATAAAATGTAATAAACCCTATTCTCTGTAATGAATTTCTCTATAATGATTTTACTGAAGTAATCGAACGATTTATGTTTAAAATTAAAATAAAATTATATCATTTAGATTTTGTGATTTTAATATTATTTTATTTTATTTTATCTCAAACTATTGGATTATATACTATAACAAAAAAAGTATAAAAAAGATACTTACAACAAAAAAATCCATCACAGAAAAACTTTGACTCAAATGAAAGATCTCCAGAGTCCACACCCTCCGGTATCCTCCGTCGCACTACTCTGCGGCGCTTTCCTATCGCCCTCCAAAACGACGTCGTTTTGGAGGGTGTTTTTTTTTTGGTCCCTTTTTCCTTTTCTTCTTCTTCTTCTTTCTTTCATTCCAACACTGCTATGTCTCTCTCTCTCACTGATAACTCTCTCTCTCTCTCTTAACACTAGTGCATCTTTGCCTTTTATATTTACTGAAATTATATTAATATTCTACAGAGCATGCGGGCACAAAAACTGCAGTTCAGATTAGGAGCCATGCTAAAAAATTCCTCCCGTGATAGCCATCTTCTTCCCTCTTTCTCTCTGTTTCTGAGTTTTTTTTTTTTTTCCATGAAAAGTTGCTCCAAAACGGCCAAGAAAAAAACATAAAAAAAAAATTACCAACCCAGCAACCATCTCCTTAATTCGAAGTAGTTTTTTGGGTTTTTTTCTTGGATCTGTATGTAAGATAATATATACATATACATCTCCGATTTTTGAACCTCAGATTTTTTTTTTTTTTTTGAACATCATGTTCAAGTGTTATTGATCTAATTTTTTATTACATATTCAATACATATTCTGTACATTTCATGTTCAATACATATTCTGTATTGATCTATTTTATTTTATTATTATTATTATTATTATTTTTTATCTAATGTTCAAGTGTTTGTATAATTTTTGAACCTCAGATTATTTTTTTTATTTTTTTATTTTTGAACCTCATGTTCAAGTGTTCTGTATTGATCTAATTTTTTTTTTTATTAATTTTTTTTTTTATCTAATGTTCAAGTGTTTGTATTGTTGTTCAAAAATATGAGATGTATGTATACATCTAGAAATGTACCACAATCAATCTCTCTCTCTCTCTCTCTCTCTCTCTCTCTCTCTGTGTGTGTTCATGTTCTGGGTTTTTTTTCCATCTTCTTCTTGTTCCTTTCCATCATCTTCTTGGGTTTAAAAGTGAACACAGAGTATGATCTAATTTTTTGGGTTTTTTTCTTGGATCTGTATGTAAGATAATATATACCTACCCAAAATTTCAATCAAAAATTTTTCAATCAAAAATTTCAATAAAAATTTTCCTCCTGTGTTCGACACCATTAATGGTTCTTCCCTCTGTTATTCTTTTTTCCATTTTCTTAGCTCCTCTTACAACTGGAACTGCGGATGAGCAACCAAGGAGGTCCACATCTCCAAATTTGTCTGTTTCAGAACATGAAAATCAATCTCCAACTTCAGTATTTTCTGCAATCGGTTTAGAAATTCTGGGCACAACAGATTCAAATACACCAAATGATAGCCACTCGCCAGTTTCATCGCCCGCTGTTGCCAACAATGGCAGCTTCTTACATTCTGAACCCAATTCATCTCCAGAAGAATCTGGATCCCCATTAGTGGTTCAGTTTCCTTCAATTTCAGCCCCCGATGAAGTTGAACACAGCACCTGAAATCGCCTCCCTTCCCCTCCCCTCCCCTCTGGTTTCTGTTCTGCAGAAGAAGAAGATGAGTCTGGTTTTCTTCAAAAACCAAACACAGACAGAAGTGAAGAGAAAGAAGAAAAAGAAAAAAAAAAAAAAAAAAAAACCCTCCAAAACGACGTCGTTTTGGAGGGCGATAGGAAAGAGCCGCAGAATAGTGCGACCGAGGATGCGGGTTCCTCCGTTCACGTGGTTGTCCTTTGATTCATGAGTCATGACTTGTACGCATGCCATTACATACGATATCTAATTCGCCAACTAAGACGTGTTTGGCAGGTCGAATTTTAGTTTTTATTTTTTATTTTTTTATTACTATTAAAATTCATAAAAAGATAAAATAAGTTAAAATATTTAATAAGATAAAATATCACATCAAATTCATAACCATTTTACATTTTCTCTTAAAAATTTCACACTCAACTACAAAAAACCCAATTATCTTCTCAAATATAAAAATTTTAGCCTATCAAAATAACCAAAAACTAAGCCTACTAAAATAGTAATTTTCCAAACATCCACTAAATCACTTGTACTATCTTCATGAACTTTTATCTCCAATTTTAGGATAAATAACATTGACACCCTTTGAGATTTTTGTTTAATATAGATCTTTCTCTCGCATTTGAAAATTTAAGTTTTCCTTTCCGAGGTTTGTAATCTCATTACAAATTGCATTTTGAATTGCTGATATCATACCCTAAACTTTTTTAAATAACTACCTTACCCTTTTTTCTACCATTTATTTTTTTTCTATTATCATGACTACATTTTATAACTTTCCATTATTAAATTCTATCTTAATATATTCTTATTAGGTGATGATATACAAACATAAATTTTATATAGAATTTTCAACACAATAATATAGTTTAATGGTAACCTTTCACTTTAAAATAAAACACCGGCAAAAATGATTTATATTTATAACAATATCAATATCACAATATTTTTACGATTTTTTTTTTGTATAAATTTTTATAAATGAATATAATTTTTCATTTTTAATTCCACCATTATATTTAGATTATGTAACAACTTGAAAATTTAAATTGTCTAAATTTTATATAGTATTATTTAATTATAAATAAGAAAAATTTTAAATATTTAATTAAATATTTCGTAAGAGTAAAATAAAATATTGAATGTTATTGGTGTATGAGATAAAGTATAATTAAATTAGAAATTATATATATATATATATATATATAAAGAGGTATATAATTAATTTAAGATTTGAGTTAAAATAGAATTAAACTTAAAATTAAGCATTTTAGATAAGTATGAATTAATGAAAGGAATGAGAATTAAACACGTGGGCAGCTTTGTGGCTTGGTCCCACGGTTGTCTCACTATAAAAGATAGGTTTTGCTCAGATTGCAAAAGATCAGGAGGAAAAAAAGGAAAAAAAAGAAAAAAAAAAATGGGGAAATAAATTGGACGAAGGCAATTATTAGGTAAGACAGTCTTTGATAGTGAAAAGTACGAGTGAGGAATCACTATTAAAGTGAGTTATATTATACCTTAATTTATTATAATATATTTTATATTTGTTTTGAGTTATCATAATTTATTTTACGCAACTTGTGTTTTATAAATTATATTAATATTTTGATTGCGTTAATTATTTTTGAACTTTATTTGCTTAAATTGAAACTCATGGATATGTTTGTTTAAAACTTAATGATTATTTGATAATGATTTTGTAAATAATTATTTTCTGTAAATACCACCACGAGAGTCCTATGCCTTGGGGGACTTAAATAAACTATTGGCTTCTGATTAGTCACCTTGTGGCCTTCTGTTTGTCATGGATCCATTAAGCTCTGTTCTGACTGTCATTCTAGTGACCTATGTTCTGTGTGGAGCAAAGTGATGTGCGGAGCTAAGTGCTAAACTATTGTGGGAGTCACCTCTAGAATCTGTACGAGTTACTTATTGAATCCATACTTTTGTATTGTCATGAATCCATTGACCTTTATTCTGTTATCTATCGTGGTTATGGTTATATATTTTCGTATAATATCATATGATTTCTGAAACAGATTTCTGTTATAATATGAGCAACTTACTTACTCTAATAGAAATGTATTCTATTGTATCTGTTGTAAGTCTAAAGTTTATTCATGGTAATTATGCTCCCAGTATAATATTTCTCACTCTACTATGTGTTTATAGCTATTTACAAATTTTCAGGAAACAATGCAATTCAGAAATAGATTTTGGAGAGTCTTACACGCGGGGCTGCGGAATAGACATACATAGCACTTTTATAATATTTATAATTCTATTCTTCATATGTAAATATCGGTCATTTTGGTCAATAAATTTGTTATAAAATAGAAGATTCGATGATTATTTTGGTACCCTCACTTAAATATTATTTCCACTCTCGTTTATTTATTTGTTTAAAAATTGACCGTAAGTAATTTCAATTACTGGCCATCACGATACTTAACCTTGGGTATGAGGAATGAGTCGTGACAAATTAGATCAATTTACATATATTTAAAACTTATAAAATTTGTACAAAAAATCCATTGAATACAACAAAATAAGATAATGTATTGAATTTTTTTTTTATTTTTCTATATTTGGTGAATTTAAAAAAAATCATAAAATATTATACTAGTAGATGTATCTAAAAAATAAAAAAATTACTTAAAATATTAAAAAAATCAGTAAATATAAAAAAAAAACACAGAATAAAAAAACTCAATTTTTTTGTGAGTTATCAAAGAAAATGATTATTATTTTTCTTGAAATAGCATGAACAAAACATCTGTATTATTTTATTATTTTATATGGATAAAAACTAAGTGACAAATATGTCATTTTAATCTGATAGGGAGATAAGTGTAATTTTTCAAATATGATGAAGGAATCTATACTAAATAGAAACCCCAGGAGGTGTTAATGTAATTTACCTCCCAATTTTATCTTGAAAATAAGCTCCATGATATAGATTTAAAATTAGTAAGATATGGATCATATTTGGAATGACTGATATATAAATGTACCCTTGTGACTGTACAATTTCCAAATTTTGTAACCTGCTCATTTTTTAAAGTACTTATTTATAGATTATACTTGAGAATAATCGTATTGATCGGATAAGTGACAAATACAATTTCCAAATTTTGTAAGCTGCTCATTTTTTAAAGTACTTATTTATAGATTATACTTGAGAATAATCATATTGATCGGATAAATGACAATGGGTTGTTTGGAAGGTTTTAAATAAGTGTATTTTTTTGACTTTTTATAAAAAATAGATTGAATTTAAAGTGATATAATAAAGAGGTGATGTAACTTAGATAAGATGACGTGGCTTAAATAAGATAGTAACTTTTTAACTTTTTGACTTTTTTAAGGAGATGCCAAACCTAGCCTAGGCTCATTACAAGTTACACTTTCCTAATTTGAACCATTTAATTTTTAAATATTTGTGTTTAAATTATTCTTTAAAATAAATGATATTGATTTTGATATCTACATAATTTCATATGTCTTTCAAAAAAAATGGACAGTATTCAGCGTGTTTTGTTTCAATTTTTTTGATTTAATTTTTTGAAAATTGAGTTTTTTTTTTATTTTTCGTGTATTTTTATTTTGAGTGAATATTTTGAAAATTTTAAACAATTTTTTTTTTCACTTTTTTAGATGCACCTTACTTAGATGTACCTAAAAAGTAAAATATTTATAAAAAAATATTTTAAAAAATCAATAAATACACAAGAATACGAAAAATGTACTGAATTCTCGTATTTTTTTATTTATATTTTTAGTATTTAGTGAATTTTTTAAAGATTTTTTTTCACAAATATTATACTTTTTAAGTGTATTTATGTTAGGTGTATTTAAAATTTTTAAAAATTACTTAAAATATAAAAGAAAATCAGTGTAAAAAAAAAATACAAAAAGTAAAAAAACTTAATTTTTTGAGAAGTGAATCCTGAAAATTTGATTGTTTTCTAAAAATTTGTATGGGTAGGCAATATCATTTTTATTTTTTTAAATTTTATTTCTTGTCTTTGGACACTTTGGGTATTTTTTTTTTAATAATTAGATGTCAGACCAAATTACACGTACCTCGATTATTTCTGAAAAACTAATTTCACCACTCACTATAGTGACCTCGACTAATTTCGGTGACTAATTCCACCACCAACTTGTGAACTTGTGGGGATTTCACTTAAAGCTGAAGTAAACGTCTTATGTGGGCACGGCCCCCAAAAA
Organism: Camellia japonica; assembly: GCA_030407325.1. Lineage (NCBI taxonomy): Eukaryota > Viridiplantae > Streptophyta > Magnoliopsida > Ericales > Theaceae > Camellia > Camellia japonica. Next base: position 13,407 of record JAPPVO010005479.1, on the reverse strand, counting down.
AAAAAAAAATACTGCTAATGAATATTAAATGTGAGAGTTAAAATAATACATCACTAGTTCCCAAATTTGGCTTACTAGGGGTACCTCGTTACAACGTATAAGAAGTTTAGAGGCTAAATATTTTAGTCTCTAAAAATAAAAATTTTATTATAAAAGATATTTAGAGACTAATTACTATCATGGTGAGGATAGTTGCTAAAAGGTAACTCAGAAAAGTAAAAAAATAAGACTTTTAGCAATTTTTTTTTGAAAATATCACTAATAAATAAATTTTTAGGGACAAAATATTTTGATTTCAAAATGATTTATTTTTTGTGACAAAAAATTTAGTCCCAAATAGATAATAATTCATCACTAATATCTAATTTTTGTTACTAAAAATATAATAACGATATTTTTACAACAAAAATATTTGATTCTTAAAAAATAATACCCTCTCATATGTCTAGTTGTATCTCACTTCATTGTTAGACAATCATCACTACATATATATATTGATAGAATTATATCTGTGTTGGTAATTTTTCGACCACACTGCCAACTTAGTATTCAGTTGGAGAGCACTAGCAGAATAGATGACACCTGTCTAACCTGCAACAGAAAGAGAAGATTCCGGCGGTGGTTCGTCCACCCGGGGGCACTCCGACGATCAAGTCAGTATATCTCTCAAAGATAATGAATAGTGCTAATCTCACTGTTCAGAATACAAATTGCGTACCTTAGACCCACGGGGGTGTCTCTTTTTTATAGTTAACTCAATCCTAGTCCCGATAGAAGCCTGACTTCTATGGACTCCCATTCAGTGCTTACTTTGGACTCCTCAAGAGATAATGATAGACTCCATAAGAACATTATCCTTATCCATCTTGAAGTCTTTCCTCATTCTAGGACTCTTGTCCCTTATCCGCTTATCTCGGATTCCGATATCTTCGGAGATAACCTCGGCCACGCTGAGATCATCTCGGCGTTACGACTAGGACATGTGGCACCTCGGCTGATACATCGGCGTCACCTTGCCACGTGTTGGTACTAAAAAATATATCCCCACAACTGCCCCCTAGGTTCTATTACCTCGGCATTCTGAGGTGATGGAACCTATATCGGTACCTCCTTCCAGTACGTCGGCTTAAATCATTTTAGCCGAGATCATTGTTTAAGGCCGACATGTCTCCCTTGAAGAACAAGAATTCCAGTGAATTCTTTCACTCGTATGAGCTGTCATGCATCACTATTCAATCGCTTCATTCACGCGTCTTATCCTCATTGGATCATGCTTGTGACGCGCCTGTAAGCCGTCTTGCACCTGCGTGAGCCGTTTGACGCATTCGCTGCTCTAGGCACATTAACTGCCTTTTTTTTTTGCTGTCGTTTCAAGTTTTAACAAAAACTTTTCCCTCTTCTTTCATTTCTTCACTTTTCATTCGATACTCTTGCTTTTTCTCTCTCTTACTTTTTTCTCTTGAATCTGCCATTGTTCCAGGCTTCAAGCTCTGCAACTGCCTTCATTCCTCCCTCTTGGTGAAGCTTTTGCCGTTCTATTACTTCTGTAACCGTCACCTGACTTCGGCGATCTTCATACCGGTTTCACTTTTTCTGGTAAGCCACTGTTCATTTCGTTTTCAATTCTCTGATACTCTTTACTACTTGTTGCCATTACTGCTTTGTTTAAACATTCGAGTTGTGAATCTCATATCTGAGTGTGTTTGTTCCACGATTTTACCCTTGCCCATGTCTTGAATACACGCATTGTTCACCATTTTCTTGCACTTTTGCCACTGTTCTTGACCTTGTACCCCTTGTACTCACTATGTTCTTGATAGTCCATCTTTGTTCTTGATTCTAAAACTTGTTCTTGTTTTCTGTTTTTTGTGTCTTTTCCAGATTTGTGCCTTCAATCTTCGTTTCCATAGACTTAGGTTTGGGATTTGTCTGTAGAACCCACAATTTAGGAAAAAACTGAAACCTGCATTTCCCTAAGTGATTTTCGAGGTCCCAATAACTCTTTCAAAACATCTTCTGAAATCCAACCCCTTCGATTAAGCCGATATCATGGGTATGTGGAAACATAGGGTAGACACCCCATCCAAACTAGAATTCTTTAGACAAGAGTTTGAAATCCCAGCCGACGTTCATCTGAGGTTGGCTAGGGATGATGACTTCATCATGCCTACTGATGACTCCATGCCTTTCCCTGTGGTGGCTTTCATCGAGTGTGGACTTCGGCTCCCACTCAACATTCTTTTTCGCGAGATTATCCATTATTACAAGTTAAACCCAATGCAGCTCGCCATCAACTCCTACCGAGTTATTTAATGGCATCATAGCCTTAGCAAAACAAGAAAACGTTAGGGTCACTTTAGCCGATATCTAGTATCGTTATACCATGTGTGGCCTAAAAAAGGACACGGGCTATGTTTACTACCTCAAGCCGAGGTCAACGGAGTACAAAATCGTTGCCAACCTCCCAGACTCCAACAAGGGAGCTGGAGATGATTACTTTATTACTTCGGGGAACTGGGAATTTGCTCCAGATGAGGACCTCCACCTCTACCCTCTTCCTCGGACAGTTTTTGTAGAGGGCAATGGTAAGAGCCCTGTGTTTCACATTTATTTGCTTTCAAAGTCTTTAATACTTCAAATATTCTGACGTTTGTTTTTCCTTGTAGCTCTTCCAAAACCAGGAAAAGACTTCCGCAAGTCCTTTTACCCAAGTCCGGGTTTAAAGAAACTACTGCACCTTCCTATTCATAAGCGAAAGGCCCCACTGGTGCTCAATTTCATCCCGACGTACAAATCAGCTCTCCCCGACATTCCTAAGAGGAAAAAGAAGAAGAGCCTATCTCCTCCCTCTGCCACAACCCCTTTAGTTGCTATCGAATCTCGGCTAGATCAAGGATCAACCTCTGATCCAATAGAACAGCCGTCTACTTCGGCTCCATACATGATCCCACCATCTCAACGAAAACGTCGTCGACGACTTGTTCTTGCAGCCGAGATGGGCCGCCCAAAACTAGTTGTAAAAGACCTTTTAGCTAACATTCCAACTGATGTTGATGCTCAATCAACACAAACCCTGCCTCCACCGAAGCCGAAAAGAATCAAAAAGGCTTAACCAAAGGCCAAGGTGACTCAGGTTGAGACTGAAGACACTTTGCCAATATCCAAATTGGCTGAAAGTGAGAAGACCGCCTCTGTTCCTGCGAAGAGGTCTGCCGAAACACTACCGTCCGAATCCACCAAATCCAAGAGGCTGAGGTCATCAGCTGCAACTACCTCGGGGTCCTCAAAGCGCGATGCCCCGTGGACCCCCCAAATCACTCTGAAAGATAAGCCAGTCATGGCTAGTGATAGCGCCGATGACATAAATGTCGGCGTTGCCCTGAGTACCGCTCTGCTGCTTCCCGGCGATCTTGACCGAAACGCCGAGTTGAGCGAGTACGAAAATTATGCTCTGATGCTTCAGCGCTCCGTTCAAGTAAGTGTTTTTGCTTGGTACTTTTTCTTTCTTTCTCTTCATTTCATACTTAGAATATTTTCTAATACTTCTGTTTTCTTTCAGGCCATCCAGCATGCCCACTCTTTCTCAATACAATCTTTTGAGAACCGTGAGAAGCTAGCTGAAAAGCAGAGGGAGGTCTCTAGCCTTTAGAAAACCAATAAAAACTTGTAATCAAAGATGAAGACCCTAGAGGATCAGGCCGAGGTTGCTATTAAAGACAATGATGATGCTGAAGAGAAGGTTGGTGTTGCTGAAGCGATAAACAAAGTCCTTCAAGCCCAGTTGAAGGAGGCCGAGGAAAAAGTGGCCCAGGCCCAGAAGGAGCTTCAAGACGCCTTGGCCACCAAAGAGGCCGAAATCAAAGATGCCGACGAGAAGGCGTATGCTCAAGGCATGGTCGATGTTACGGAGGCCTACGAAAAGCAAGTCAAGCAAGCATGCAACAAGGGTTTCACCCTTGGTTGGATGACCTTGCTGAAGAAACTTGATGTCCCCGAGGACTCCTCCTTTAAGAATGCCGATGTCATTCCCTCCAACTCCACCTCCCAATCAATCTAACGACGAGTCTGATTCTGAGGATGAGGTCGAGGAGGAAGTTTTGGTGAGGAAATCAAAAGTGACTACTGGGACCAAGTCCCTTTCTCTGAATGAGCTAGTCCTAGACTTGACTCAAGATGATGATGGTGAGGAGGTTCCTAAAGATGCTGTAGCTGAGAAGGCATTGGCCGACGTTCCCCTTGTCGACAAGAGCCTAAATGAAACCCTTGCAGAAATTGACGCCGAACTCGCGGTGGATAAGGCTGCTGAGATATCTTCCCAACAATCGTTTGAACTTCAAACTCAACCAACTGCTACTGCTGAAAAGTCTTAGCCTTATGTTTTTTCCTTCCTTTTTTGTACTTTGTTTTTCTTTTTTTGAAGTACTGTAAACTTTTTCACATTACTGATGTTCTCTTAATACAACTCTTTTGCTTTTGAATGCTTGCATGTTCGCCTTGTATGTTTTCATACTTAGAATATTTTGCATATCTTCAATATACACTTCAATCCTTGTGCAACATTCTCGGGGTGAGACACCTCGGTTGTACAAACTGATGATTTATCTCGACAAGTACCTAACTACCTTTCTCGGCGTAATCTTGGTTTCACCTTGTAAATATAAAATTTCAACAAGTGTTTAACCTTAGTCTTCAATCTTGTAAATTGTCCACAAATTTCAACAAGTGTTAGACATCATCTCGGTTTAACTTCAACTTGTAAATTGTCCACAAATTTCAACAAGTGTTAAACAATGATTTCGGTTTAACTTCAATGATTTCAGTTTAACTTCAACTTGTAAATTGTCCACAAATTTCAACAAGTGTTAAACAATGATTTCGGTTTAACTTCAACTTGTAAATTGTCCACAAATTTCAACAAGTGTTAAACATATTCTTCTTCTCTTTGCCCCCTAATGTGAACCTGAGTTCCACTTGGGTTCTCATTATGCATGTATTCTAGAGACAATGTCAAGTATCTTGAAAAGAGAACTAGCTGAATCTTTATTTATTTACTTCGGCAAATGGCAAAGGAACAAAGAAATTCTAATGATAGAAAAATTTCAAATTACAAGTGTTCCAAGGCCTTGGCAACTCTTTGCCCTCATTATCTTCAAGCCGATATGCCCCATTGCCCAGCACTGAGATGATTCTGTAGGGTCCTTTCCAGTTTGGGCCAAGCTTGCCCTCTCTGGGATCCTTCTTGTTGCCGACGACTTTTCTTAAGACGAGGTCACCAATCTGAAATTCCCTTGGGTTAACCTTCTTGTTGTAAGCTCTGGCAAGCTGTTGCTGGTATGCTGCAAGCTGAATTGTAGCTTTCTCCCTTCGTTCTTCTAGAAGATCTAGATCTCGGGCTAACACTACAAGAAAAAACACCTTTAGTGACCACCTATTTTTAGTTGGTCACAAAAAGTATAGTAATCTGCCACCAAAATTTATTTTGGTCACGGATGATGGTGTTTTAGTGACCAACATTTTTTTGGTGGCTAATAGTTAAGTATTTGCTACCAAATACAAAATGTGGTCGCCAAAAGTAATGGCGGGAGCGCGAAAAAAAAAGACGGGACATCAAATCTTTTGGCTACCAGTAGATTTTGGTCACAAAAAGGAAAAAAGACACAAAACTAAGTCGTTTTGAAATGCTTAAATCAAAAATATGTTTCCTAAGCCTTGATCTTCCCTTATTGTTGCCCTCTTCCTTAATAAAAAAAACGTTTCCTGTTTAATTCTTTGAGCTTTCGATCGGTTCATCAAACCCTACCCACCATCTCCTCACTTCGTCCCCTGGGTTTGCCCTCTTCATCTTCGCCTCAATCTCTTCATCGTCCCCTGGGTTTTCCGATCGGTTCATCAAACGTTACCAGGTTAGTGTCTCTCTCGCTCAATCTCTCTCTCTGTTCATGTATATATATATATATATATAATCGATCGATTGACCATCCTTTTTCATAGTTGCAACTTCTCGCTTCCGATCGGTTCATCAAACCTTTTCGGCTCTGCCATTGTGCTTACCAGGTCAGTCTCTCTCTCTCTCTCTCTCTCTCTCTCTCAATGTACAATGATTTTTTTTTGGGTCCCTTTAATCAGTCTTGTTTCATCGAATGCTCTCTGCAATTTGTCAACTCACTGCCCTCATTTCTATTTCTAGTGAAGAATCCATATCTATGTCTATATCTATATCTCTATCATTTGAGTTTCATACATACTTTCTGATTTTTTTTTTTAATCTCTATCATTTGATTTTCATACATAGACTTTCTTATTGATTTGTAATCGATCTGTGTTTCTCTCTTATTTTTTCTTTTATACTCTTGTGTTTGTATATTTGTTTCTGATGCAGGATTGTTTTTTTTTTTTGAAAATTTTCTCTTCTCTGTTTGTTTGATGAGAAAACTGAGCATTAGAACCAAATACAATTAAAAAATAGCTTCATGATTAGTAACCAACTGGTCTTGGCTTGTTGCAGATGCCAATCTTACCTGTGTATATATATAGATGCACGACTTGTGTGCACACTACACACAGGACTTTGCTTTCCCTTCTTCTTTTTGCTGTTGTTTGGCTGCCAACAATTGTAGATGAAAAGAAGCAAAATTACTGTGTCAAGTATTACTGAAGTAGTGATCAATCTTTGAAACAAAAGTACTACCCAATTAGTGCTTGTGACAAATTCCAAAGATTTTCCCTAAACCCAAACATGTGCAAGTGAATTTAAAAAAAGAAAAAAGAAAAGAAAAAAAAGTAGATGAATAGAGAAGGAGAAGATTACAGTGTCTATTAAGAACCTAAGTATAGTGTTTGTGAGAAATTCAAATATTTTCCTTGAACCCAAACACATGCAGGTGTTCTGAGGAAAAGATTAAAGATATATGTGATGAGATATCTTCACCTGTATAAGATTTTGTTTTATTTTATTTTGTTTTGGGTGGGAAGTTTAGAGAAACCATCATCTCTAGTTGAACAAACAAACACTAAGAGAAACTGAAAGAAATATAGTACCCCATGGTAGTTAGGCCAATGAATCTATAGTTGGAAATCAAAGTCAAAAAGCTGAAAAAGCTTATCTCACTTACCTAATTGTTGTTATTAATTTGATTTCCACCAAACATCATATATCATCATTTAATCCGCTCATCAAAATGCAACATTAATCTTTTAACAATTTAATATAATTAGATGTTTTTAATTTATTTAACTTATTCTTACCTCCTATGTTGTAAAAAAAATTAACACTTCGATAATTTCTTTAAAAAAAAAAAACAAATAATCCTATAAATTGTACACAACAAATAATTTATTTGACAAATCTATAAGATGAAGATATGGTTCATTGAATATATCTGTACACTTTATTAAAAAGCATTCCCACCATTCCTTTCTTATGTATATATTGGATATTCTCTTTTCTCTCTCCCTATTGGATATCCATAGTGTTGGTCCTAGGTGATCCTTTTTGCACTATATCAGTGGGCACTAACTCAGATGTGCAATGAAATTTACGCACTCACTTGTTTCACCAATTAATCTTGAAATTTTGGATTTAAATTTAAGAATAGTCATTATGTACAAATTAGGCTGATACCCAAATCCCATCAGAGGATTAAATTTAGAGTTTTTAATGAAATTCAGAATCTAGGTCTAAGATCAGATGGTCAAGATTAGCAAACATAATTTCTCTCTACCCAAACTGATAAAAAAATGTTTTAAAATGTCTCTGTTTTAAAATGTTTTAAAAAAATATTTTAGTTTGGTATTTGATTTATTAGACTGATTAATTTAAAAATCAAGTTCATGGATCCCATTTGTGTGGATCTCTTTTCTATTGGCACTATTTCCCATTGGCCAGTGGCGAAATCTTTAATAACCAGATCGCGGGTGTTGGTTAACTTTATTGATGATTGCCTATCAACCACCAATTTAATATTAAAAATAAAAAATGAGATAGAAACCGATCTTGTCTTCCATTCTGTTTGTTTTCTTGCAATATATATATATATATATATATACTTTTGGGAAATAACAATTTAGGATATATTTTGAAAGTTAATTACAAATCTGTAAAATATATGATGCAGATGAGCATTCAGTAAGTCTAATTGTATTAGGTGGTGATGCAGATGATAGAATGATTGCCCTTAATATTTTAATCTGTAAAATATTTTTTCTTTTTTTAAAGTAGAAAATATTATTTTTTCAATTAATATTATTTGGTTCTTTGTGCTGTAGCAGCAGCTTCATGCTGCAGCAGCAACTTCCTGTTGGTTCTTAATATTTTTTTTCTTCTTTTCTTGGCAGCAGTAGCAGTGTTCAATATTATGCTTATTGAATACTAAAACAACCATAATGGAATCAATAACTATTATAGTTGAATAATAATGAAGGAATGTGAGATTTGATGCTTGCCTAAAGCGTATAAATAACTTTTTCACCTTATAACAAAATTAGCCTCCAAAATAGGAATAAAATTCATATTTAGTTAATTGGTTTTTGCTTTATTCACCTAACATAATCTTCACTTTGTAGGTCACCAAATATGGACAAGAGTTGGATGTCAATTAGGAATAGATTGAGTTCGGAGTATAGAGAAGGGGTTAAGTCATTTCTCCAATTTGCAATGACAAATGTTGGCATAGATAATAGAATTCGTTGTCCGTGTATGGATTGCCTAAATTTTGAACATCATACCTTTAAGGATGTGGAATATCATTTGATCCGAAAAGGGATATCACTTTCATACAAGACTTGGGTGCACCATGGGGAAACTGTTTCTGTCAATCAACCTCGTGTGTGGAATAATGACAATGACATTGAAAGTGTTGGTGATGAAGGGATAACCAATGAATGCCTTCACGTTGAAGATGAATTGTATGATATGTTAGAAGACCGTCGCATGGCGCATATTTTTGATGATGATGAAGAGGGTGAGCGGTATGATAATGAGCAAAGAGAGGATGCACGAAACTTTGATAAATTGTTAGAGGATGCTCGTCGTCCATTATACCTTGGTTGTCAGAAGTTTACTTTGTTATCATTTGTCATTAAGATGCTTCATATAAAAGTGTTAAACAAGTGGAGCAATAAGTCTTTTGACATGTTGTTGGGTGTATTGAAGGACCTTTTACCAGAAAGTGATCAAAAGGTTCCATGGACCCTTTATGAAGCGAAGAAATTTTTACGTGATTTGGGTTTAGGATGATGTGCCTATTCATGCATTAAGTATGATTAGTGTGTCTTTTTTGGAAGGAAAATGCAAATTTAGAAAATTGTCCGATTTGTAAGAAGCCTAGATACAAAACTGAATGATGCATGCAAAAGGTAGAGATACCTCATAAAATTTTGAGATATTTTTCGTTGACACCAAGGTTGCAAAGATTATACACGAGAAAAAATAGCTGGAGATATATGATGGCATAAAGAAAAATGTGTTGATGATGGCATCTTAAGGCATCCAGCCGATGGTGAGGCGTGAAAGATTTTGATAGGCAACATGCTGTGTTTGCCCAAGAACCACGTAATGTGAGGTTAGGGTTGGCCACCGATGGTTTCAACCCTTTTGGAAATTTGAGCAACTCATATAGTATGTGGCCTGTGGTGGTTATACCTTATAACCTACCACCGTGGAAGTGTATGAAGCAACCATTTTCCATGATGTCATTGCTTTATTCTTGGACCGCAAGCACCGGGGAGAGATATTGATGTTTACTTGAGGCCATTAATTGACGAGTTGAAGGAGTTATGGGAAGATGGTGTAGTTACTTATGATGCCTCAATGGGGCAAGTTTCCGAATGCATGCACTGTTATGTGGACTATTAATGACTTTCCTGCATATGGTAACTTGTCAGGGTGGAGTACAAAAGGATATTTGGCTTGTCCCAATTGTAATGAGAATGCATCATCACAACGGTTAAGAAGTAAGATAGGATACACTGGTGCTCGCCAATACTTACCTGAAGACCATCCTTGGCGAAAAAGTAAGCTCTTTAATGGTAAGGCAGATGATCGAGCAAGACCTTTGGGTTGATAGGGGAACAAATTTTAAATCAATTGGATTCAGGAACATTTAAACCATTTGGTGGAAGCATCCAAGCAACCAAAAAAGAAAAAGGGATGAAAATACCGTCCTGAATTGGACAAAAAAAAAGCATATTTTTTGAATTGCCTTACTGGAAGACACTCAAGTTACGACATAACCTCGATGTCATGCACATAGAGAAGAACATATGTGATAATTTAATTGGGACTTTGTCGAGCATTGATGGAAAGAACAAGGACACGGAAAAAGCATGCATGGATTTAGAGGATATGAAAATTAGGAAAGATTTGCACCTAAAGAGGTGCGCGGATGGGTCCTTTGAAAAGCCCATTGCATTGTTCACATTGTCCCTAAAGGAAAGACAAGATTTTTGTGAGTTCTTAAAATCGATTAGGTATCCTGATGGATATTAGCAAACATCTCTATGTGTGTGAGCAAGGCAAAGGCGGCAAGTTATCCGGTTTGAAAAGCCATGATTGCCATGTCCTTATAAACGACTTCTTCCTATTGGAATGCGTGGGTATCTTAACAAGGACATTTTATTGCATTGTTTGAGTTGGGAAATTACTTTCAACAGTTATGTTCAAAAACAGTGAGGGTGAATGATTTGGAGAAATTACAAGAGAGCATAGTACTCATACTTTGCAAGCTAGAAAAAATTTTCCACCTGCATTCTTTGATGTGATGGTTCACTTAGCTATTCACTTGCCTCGCGAGCAACCATTCTTGGAGGGCCAGTGCAATATCGATGGATGTACCATATTGAAAGGTATTTTTATGCATTTTTGTGAAATTATATTTTTTTAATATTATAGTATACCCATATATATGGTTTATATAATAATTTCCTGTTATTTGTTGAAGATTACTCAGGATTTTGAAAGGGTATGTAGCAAATCGAGCTCACCCAGAAGTTCAATTGCAGAAGCTTACATTGTCAAAGAATGCCTAACTTTTTGCTCTATGTATCTTGGTGGGATTGAAACCGTATTTAACAGAGAGGAAAGAAATGAAGATGGTGGTGATGTTGGCTTAGGGCATTCAGTTTTTTCACAAAAAGTCCGTACTTTTGGGCTAACTCAAAGGGCAGTTGACGTGTTTGAGAATGAAAGAAAAGTGGCTCATTGGTTTATCTTGTACAATAGTCCTGAAATTGATGAATATCTAGAGTATGTTCTCATTTAGTTAAGTATATGCAAAATGCTTTTCATTATGATCACACTCAAGTACTAATTATTCACATTTGATTTTCAAGTAGAGAACACAAGAATCAGTTACAAAATCAAATGTACATGACATTACAGACGACAACAAGAAGAATTTCCTAGGTGGTTCAAAGAGCGGGTAATATATAAGATATAGATAATATGTAACCTCTCATCATAAACATAATTCACTGTTTGTAGATTGATATTAACATCATGCATCCTTGTCACATGTTCATGTAGATAAATCAATTATGAGCGAAGGATCATCGGAAGCAACTGATGAGTTGTGGTCATTAGCTAATGGTCCTAGTCCAATAGTGAATATTTATTCGGGTTGTATTTGTAATGGCATTCGATTCCACACAAAGAGCGAGACAACCGTCGTAAAAGTCAAAATAGTGGTTGGTTGTTCAAGGGGATCATCATGGTATGTCAATTGATTTCTATGGTCAGTTGACTAAAGTTTGGGAAATGACATACATGTTCGGGCATCGAGTTGTGTTGTTTCAATGCGAATGGTTTAACACTGGTAGCAACAGAAAATTTCGCACTGAAACACATTTGACAACCATTGATGTAAGAAGCCGTTGGTATCAAAATGACCATTTGTCTTGCCAAGTCAAGGTGCAACAAGTTTTTTATGTCAATGATACCAAATTAGGTGAACATTGGAAAGTCGTAAGAGCGATTTCAACGTCGAGGAATATGAATGTGCCGGAGCTTGAGGATGTAGATCCCGATGACAATGAATTGCCTATTCCGAATGATGTGTTCCAGCAGGACGAGACCACTGAAATTGTCCAAATCAGCATTGCAGATTCCATTGAGCAACACTTTACGTAGGACTGATATTGCACCTGATATTATTCCAAGTCAAGTGGTTTTGCAATCTGGTACAAGTGTACATGTAGAGGGTCCAAACAGAGATGATTTTATCTGTGATGATAATGATCAACATTCAAATGATCCTAGTGATGATGAAGATGAATTTCATAGTCATAGTAACTCGGATACAGATCATGATATAGAGCCTTGATTGTAATATCTTTATTTTTTGCATTATCAAGTCATTTTCATTGTAATGTTCTTGATTGTAATGGCATGCCTTGTTAATGAAGACATGTTTAGTTACAACAAGTCTGGTTTTATGTCATTTTCATTGTGATTTATTAAAACCAGGTTGCTATGTGGGTTCGAGCTTCTGATCCGAGGCTGCTTTCTCGTCAATGATTTTCTGTGTTAACTTACAACAGATTAAGTTTAGCAGGAGAGGGATAGGTTCAAGTTGTGCTTGTTCTACTATCTCCTCTGTGTGCTGCTGCTGAAGTGTTCTCTGTTTTTTTTTTTTTCTCTTCTGTTTGGTGATGCTGCTGAATCTGTCTAATCTGTTTACTAATCTGAATCTACTGAATCTGTTTTGAATCTGCTGGTGTAATGTTGAAATGCAGGCTACTGCTTGAATCTGTTTTTTATGCTTCTTGCTGGTTTCTCCTCTGTTTTCCTGTTGGTTTTCTTCTTCTTGGTTTCTCACCAACGGTTGTATTACTAGCGGATGTTTGGGCTAGCTCATTGGTGCCAAGTTTGTTTGGTTTAAATAGCTATGCTCCTGATGTATTTGTGTTCATTATATATAATCTTCTTTTGTTTGCTGATCAAAAAAATGAAGACATGTTTAGTTATGATTCAAATTGTAATGAATTTTTTTATTGATAATTTCATGGACTTGTAATGTGGTTCTAATATTACACTATTAGGTTATCTTATAATTTCATAAATTGTCATGCATTTTAAATTTTTGCTTTGGTTGCTTACAATTCATTTGTTAGATACAAAGACTACACAGATGCCACTGGGCAAGCCAATAAAGAAGGTCGACGACTTCAATGTCAGAGGCAAACTTGATTGAGGTCCCAGCTCACATGTCAACAGCTTCATCTCCTGTGGATGCATCTGCAAGTCTATCTCCTGTGGATGCATCTCCATCTTTGCAAACAGTTGATATTGGTAAGTGTTTCATCCTTTGTTTAGAAACAATTTGTTTTTTGCTCCTAAAACTGTAATCAATGTTGAGTAGTTACTACATGCTTTACTCTTTTTTGAGTGATTATGATTAAAATTTGTTAGTA
>JAPPVO010005478.1:0-32749 GCA_030407325.1 Camellia japonica | reverse complement strand
CCCTAGTCATAATTATCATCTTCAAAACCTATTGAATCCTTAACCAAGCGAGTTTTTTGTACTCACCCTCCAACAAAATTAAGCAGCTCCCTCTGTTTAGATTTGAAGCTCACCCATGCCATCTTCAAGGTTGTCAAGCAATTCAATCCCATGGTCCTTCTTTGATTCAGCCAATCCCAAAACAATTAGACTTTTACCCTGCTTAAGAGCCCGAGAGGCTTGCCTCACATTCTACAAATAACAAAAACACAATTCTACATCACCATTGATGATCTAATTCATTATCATCACAAACAAAACCAAATTCTTACTCTTTCTACAGAATCAAGAGCTTTGAGTCCAGCAATCTTGAGACTGTCAGTGATATCTTCAAGTGGCTTTTGAACCTCTCTTATAGCTTTATTGTCAATAGGCAAAGCGTAGCTCAACAACGCTCTCGGATCCTGGATTGGCGGCCCTGAGATCAACCCCGACAACTCTGGCACCACCGCCGGAGTAGCTGCATTGGCATAATTACACCAATCCAATGCAGGTACTCCAGTTATTAACCCAATCGCTAATGCTATTGAAATTACACATTCCTTCAATGGAAAAACCCTATCTTCCTGCCCAAATTACACAGTTTCGTTAAAATAGGTTGAATTTCGTAACAAAATTCAACGCAAATTCAGTATATACGAAATCGCACATTCCTTCAATGGAAAATACCTACCTTCGTGAAATTAGTTCAATTTCGTAACAAAAATTGAACGCAAATTCAGTAATACACACACACACACACATATATATATATATATAGAGAGAGAGAGAGAGAGAGAGAGAGAGAGATTTGATTCGAGTTTTACCTGATCATTGTGGATTGGAAATCGAGGGTGAATTTGGGAAGAAGAGCGGGGTCTGAGTCGGTGAAAAGAGGGGGTTTTTTGAGAATTTGAGAAGCGGACATAATCAGGGAATATTATACAGGGGTTGATGAGCTTTGAAGAGGCAGATAGAGAAGGACAGTAATGGCACGAGAGAGTTGCTGCCATGGAAATTTCAGGTTAAAGTGAATTTATGACATTTTAGGGTTTGTAAAGAACAAATTGTGAAGGTGAAGTAGATACGGTTAAGTGTGTGTTTGGGAAGGTATTTTTTTTTTTTTTATTTTTATTTTTTTAAGTGTTTAAGTTATAGGATGTTATTGAAGAATTTTTTTTTTTGTGTTTGGAAATATAGTTAGGTTTTTTTTGTGGTTGGATGTGATATTTGTGAGAGAAAAAGTAAAATGATTATGGGATTTGATGTGATATTTTGTTTGAATTTTTTTTTTTAGTTTTGTAACTAATTTATCTTTTAGTGAAAAAAATAAAAAAAATTTTCTTCCCAAACACCGCCTAAGAAAGAGAAAATAAAATAAAAAGAAGATGGTGCTGGTGGAACTTATTATAAATTAAAAACTTATAATTAGAAGGTAAAAATTAAAAGTATTTTTTTAATTTTTAAATAATTAATTTTTTTAAAATTATTTTTACTTAAAAATTATAATTAAAAATTGTACCAAATAATCTAACACAGCTTCTTAAATTAAAATAAATTATAATTATACCTATAATCCAAACCAAATACCCTCGTGACATCCGCTGACTTCTATGTGCCTTGGAAAGTGGAGATGCTGCTGCGTAGTAAAATGGGCCTATTTCAGGACTTGTTTTAATAATTTAAATTGTTTATATTTTAGAATACATTAAGTAGAATATATTTACAAAAAATTAAGTTAATCGGATATCGTTTATTCATTCATCCACTCACATTTGTATTTATAAAAATAAATAATAATTGTGATTTAAAGTATTAAAATGAATACAGATGTAAGTGAATAAATAGATAAACGATATCTGATTAACTTAATTTTTTACAAATATATTAATGTATTCTGAATAATTCGAATTATTAAAATAGACCCCAAAATAGACTTATTTCACCGTACAGCAGCTGCTGCTACTCGGATTGCGCAACATCATCCCAATTCCGTGCTTTGGATATGGAGCTTTTGGTGTTTTTTTTTTTTAAAATTTTTTATTTTTTTATTTTTTTTACTAGTATTTTTTTTTAAAGGAAATTATATTTAAGTGGTGAAACGAAAAAATAATTTTGTTCCTATCATAGTGCAGGTTTATTGATTTTATTGGCGTGTGTGTCAGAGTTGTATTACAAAATATTTTATTTATAGTATAATTATTTTTTCATATTTGTAAAATTTTTTTTAAAGAAATTAGGCATAATGATGTTTTTGTAAAATATTTACATATTTATGAAAAAATTTATAAGTTAATGTTTTAATATATTTATAATATTTATCATTAATATGTAATTATTTTTCAAAATTTTCAGTTTTTTTATTTTTTTTTTTTATTTTTTTTTTTTTAAATCAAACATAAGTTAGGAAGAGTTACATTTCTAATCCAATATCTTTTTTGAACGAAAATCCAATAACTTAGATCCCCTTTTTTTAATGTTGTGTTCAATCTTACGAGCAATTGTAAATATTTAAATTTTATTCAATAACTTGTGATTGATTACAAAACAAGTATTTGAATTTAATCTACAAAAAATAATTTAAAATGAAAAAAAAAATCTAGTAAAAACATTGACAAAATTTGTATTTTCGTATGGACATGGAAATCTTAGATTTCGTTTAGAATGTGAATTAATTTTTTTAGTTATTTTAGTTTGGGACTAAAAAAATCTCGTTTTGGTTGGATTTTTTTTAACTTTTTTGATTTTGTGAAGGAAAAAATGAAATGATTATAGTTTGGATCTGACATTTTATCACTTTTTAACATATTTTTATCTTTTTATGACTATTTTAGCCATAACCCTAAAAATTAACATGTCAAACAAAGGCTTAGGCCTCGTTTGGTAATAAGCTATCTTAGTAACTTTTTGGCTAAAATATGAGATAAAAAAAATTTATATGTTTGAAATGACTTTTTAATTTTTTACGAAAAGACGTACAAAAAATAAAGAGAAAATAGAATCTTTGACTTTTTAATATAAATTATAAATTTTTTATTTTTTTTTAATTATTTTTTAACTTTTTTAACTTTTAAATTAAAATAATTACTTTTCAAACGAGACTTTAGTCGACATTGAATTTTTCTAGCTTGTACATCTTCACTTGCGCTTCAAAGGGTTAGATTAGATAACAGATGATTTTAAAATTATGTTTAAATCTTGAAATTGTGAAAAGAAATTTTTTTTAAAAATTTAAACATAATAAGAATGAAAATTCAAACAAAATTATTTTTATAAATCCAATCACAGGAAGAGAGAAGCATCCATCATAAGTATAAAATCTAAAAAATAAAAAATTGCCATGTCACCCAAAAAAAAAAAAAGGTGGATGGAGCAATGGATTCTGAAAATGATCATCAATTAAGGCAATGTTGCCATCTGGACTTGAGGTGGGTTTTTCTCATTGCCCTTTGGAGTTGACTTGTAGTAGTATGCATATAGAATCAGCTGTGCAGCACCACACAATGTTCCCACAGCATTCCCAGTCTACAGCAATCATAAACAACAAATTAAACTAATTTCCAATTTACAAAATGGTTATGATCAACTTAACATAAACTAATTTAAAATTAAAAAATTAAAAAATAAAAGAACTTACGAAGATGTAGGGATCAAACTTTATGAGAGCATAGATGAGCCAGATAACTCCATTAGAAAAAGCAGCAAAGGAGAGCCAAAATGGCATAAATTCTACACTCTTTGTTTTTATAACCTTTCTCTGTTTGAAGTAAGAGATAGAAATTAATCAATAATAATTGTAAACAGAATAACGATATATTGTGGCCTGTTTTATTATGATTCATAATTGTTATGAAAGTAGTGAGAGAAGAGAAAGAAGAAATTCTGTATATTGAATTGAATGAATAATACAATAGGAGAAGCCTCTATATATAGGCAAAAAGGAAACCTAGATAAGTAAGGAGATAGGAACCTAGATAATTAAGGAAATAGAGATTGAGAAATATACAAATACAAGAGATGGAGAGAGATACAAATAGATAAGAAACAGCTATAATAATATACAGCTAACACCCCCCCTCAAGCTCAAGGTGGTAAGTCAGATATCAATTTGAGCTTGGAGAGGAGATCAGAAAAGCGGCCTGGAAGATGAGCTTTGGTGAAGAGGTCGGCGGTCTGATCAGCAGAGGTAACAAAGAGAAGACGAACATGGCCACTAGTAACATGCTGTCGTATGAAGTGGCAATCGATCTCAATATGCTTGGTGCGATCATGGAAGACATCGTTATGAGCAATCTGAATAGCACTTTAATTGTCACAATAAAGATTAGTGGCAGCGGAATGAGAAACACCCATGTCAGAAAGAAGCCAACGAAGCACACAAGCTCCTGAGTAGTATCTGCAAGAGCACGATACTCAGCCTCAGTACTAGAACGAGCAACAAGGGTTTGCTTCTTGCTACGCCAGGAAATGAGAGAAGTGCCCAAGAAGAAGCAGAACCCAGTAGTGGAACGACGATCGGTAGGATCCCCTGCCCAATCGGCATCAGAAAAGGCATGCAGCTGTAGAGAAGAGTGAGGGGAATAGTGAAGACCATGAAACAAGGGGGGTACCCGATTTGTTGAGAACCTGGTGGATAAGGGACTCAACATCATCCATAGAGAAAGAAGGAGCAGAAGAACCCTCAGAGGCAACAGCAGCAGAGCGAGAACCGTGGTTAAATTTGGACTGAGACCCAGAACGAGAAGCCCCTTTCTTAGATGAAGTAGTAGAGGGAGCTCGAGGACAATGGCTTTGGAGATGGCCCGGAGCAGTCTTATGACAAGTCAAGCATTCGCGAACCTGGCAGTGAACAAGAGAATGAGTGGCTGGCAGGCCTCGGTTGCGACAATAACTGCATATGAGTGGCTGTGAAGATGAGGAACTCTGAGAAGATGGAGTAGCAAGAACAGAATCCGTGTCGTGAGATCTGAGACTCCTAAAACGAGTCTCCTCTGATAGGAGCTCGGTAATGGCTTGCTCTAAAGTGGGCAAAGGCAAACGATGAAGCAAAGAAGCACGTACGGGCTCAAAAGTGCTATGAAGAGCCATAAGAAACTGTAATAGTCGCTGATGATTCCGATAAGTAATAAATAATTGTGCATCATCAGAATGAGCCCATGGAGGTTCAGAAAGAGCGAGCTGGTCCCAAACGGACGACATCTGGAATAGAAAGTCATTGAGAGACTGACCGGGTGCTTGACGCATGTGATGAAGAGTCTGCAATAGTTGATATTGATGAGCATGGCCAGTGGTCTGATAACGTTCCTTCAAAAAATCCCAAATTGCTTTGGCAGGAGAGACAAGGGAGTCATCGTCCTGAAAGCGTCCAAATTGAAGGTTGATGGAAGGAACTGAGGTAGCCCGGAACCATGTGATGATTTGATAATTCTTACTTTCCCAGTCGTCAAGACGGTCGTCGAATGTAGAGTCGGTCTCATCCTCCTTTTTGGTGGGTTTGGAAAGAGTACCAGTAATAATTCGCCAAAGGCGTTTTCCTTTAATGAAGCTAGAGAGAGCTTGAGCCCAACTAACATAATTGGACCCATCAAGGATAACAGAGACAGATTGGATGTGCTCTGTACGATCCATAACTGTCAAAACGGAGGTCACCAACAGATTCAGAAGGCTGGAAAACCTTAGGGACAAGTAGGGCTGATGTCAGCCTGGTGGCTGGATGATGTCAGCAGGCAGGTTGTGTAGGGCTGACGTCAGCGGCTGCAGAGAGCTGACGTCAGCAGCTGAGAACCCAGGCAAACGGCTGGGCAAGCCGGGCGGAGGCAGCACGCGGCTAAGAGAAGCCGGGCGGAAGCCGATGGAGAATCGGCTGGGGCGGAAGCCGAAGGGGAGTCGGCTGAGGCGGAAGCCGATGACGAGCTGAGGGCGAAGCGGCTGAAGCGGAAGCCGATTAACGACGGAGCGTGCGGAGCGTGGTGAGAGTGAGAACGCGGATTAACGACGCGCCACTCGTTTGGACGCGCGTGAGGGCGCGTGTAGGGGCCGATGGTAGTGATTTTGGTGGCGATGGCTTCGTCGTGAGGAGACGAAGAGGTTGGTATAGTTTAAACGTGAAAATACGGATGAACAAAATACGCAGAAGCCAGTAAAACAACACCAAGGACAGAAGCAAACTGCAAAAAAAACTAGGAGAGAATTTTTAGCTCTGATACCATGTTATGAAAGTAGTGAGAGAAGAGAAAGAAGAAACTCTGTATATTGAATTGAATGAATAATACAATAGGAGAAGCCTCTATATATAGGCAAAAAGGAAACCTAGATAAGTAAGGAGATAGGAAACCTAGATAATTAAGGAAATAGAGATTGAGAAATATACAAATACAAGAGATGGAGAGAGATACAAATAGATAAGAAACAGCTATAATAATATACAGCTAACAATAATAATTCTAAAAATATTATTATCATATTATTCTATCATTAGATTCTATATGAAAATGTCATATTTCTAAAATGCAAGAGCATGCATGAGATTGTTATAAGAAGATGAATATATACCATAATGGTGAGAGGAGCAGCGTACATCAACCCTCCAAATATGACACAGAAAATACCCACAATCATAGATCTCTTTTCATGCTTGTGAACTTTTAGAATCGTTGGAACACCAACTGCAACGAGAACCACCACCTCCAACACAAGCTGGAGAACGATCATCAACTGAAAATAGATATGTATATACACACAGATTAGTTTTTTTAGTAAGATTTTGTTAGCGAACACTTGTTAAACAACACTAAATAGTATATATGATGAATCCCATTTAAAGTGTAACCAATTATGAAGTGAGAAAATGTTATTTATTCCCTATATATATTTTAATTCACTTGAGACCTTTTAATTATGTGTCTCCTAATTTTTTTACTTATACTTTACTATTTTCAAATGATTCAAAAGATATGACTAAATTAAGGTAGGGCGAAAGGAATTTTTTGGAACAGAGAATTCTTCGGTTTTGCACCTGAGGGCTAAGTCACATTCTTTTTCTTTCGTTTTTTTAATTTTTATTTTTAATACAAGTCCTAAAAAACGAATGGAAAAAAAGAAAAATTATGTATTTCAATGGTAAGACTTAAATCTAAACATCATGCCTAATAGGCAAGCTCTTAAGCTATGTTTATCTGATGGATTTGAATAATGAATTGGAAAGGAAAAGAAAAAGATAAAAGTACTTTTTTTTCAATCTAAATCAATACCCAAATGCATGATCCAAATAGCGCTTTAATATTGGGGCTAAGTCACCTTGAGCAATGATTGAGATGGAAAATTGCTTTCTTTCTAAGTAAGTACTCAAATTATGATCCAAATAGAGCTTTAATATTGGGGTAAAGACACCTTGATCAATATGCTTGAGATGGAAAATTGCAATATCATAAAAAGGAATGGAATGGTAGATGATTACCCTTTTGTGATTGGTAGCATAAATAAGGAAGATGGTGAGATAGAACAACTCGAGGGCGAGGCCAACGCTGTTGATGGTGATGACGAGAGTGCTATCAGGATGAATTATGGGAAGACCATAGAAAACCCAAAACATACAGTTCACCACCGCTGCTAGGTATGGATCTGGCTTGAACTCCTCCACTGATTTGCTCTTAAAAATTCTCCAAAACGTTGGCCTAGCCACAAACAAAATAATAATAATAATAATTATTCAAATATTCAAATATTGTGGTTTATAAATGCAATCCATATAGTGTATTTGAGTTTTTTTGTGGAATAAAACTTTAAGTTATCAAAAAAAAAAAATTTTTGAACCAACAATTGGGGTAAAATTTATGGCAAATCTCATATCCATAAATTTTTTTTTAATCTTTTTTTTTTATGTATATATATATCGGAAATTTACAAAATATTTGGCTGCATGCTAAACTACTTTTTTTTTTTAATCTTTAGAGAAATTTTCAATTTCATTCAATTTTTTTAATTTTTTTTTTAAAACATGTAATACATGCAGATATATATGTACATAATAAATAATAGTGTGGGGATATATTTTCAGAGCACCAACACGTGGCATGGTGACGCCGGAGTGTCAGCCGAGGTGCCACGTGTCCTGGTAGTTATGCCGAGGTAATCTCGGGGCTGCCGAGGTTACCTCCGAAGATATCGAAATCCGAGATAAAGCAGATAAGGGACAAGAGTCCTATGAGGAAGAAAGACTTCAGGGTGGATGAGGATAACTCTTAGGGAGTTTATCCTTATCCCTTGAGAAATCCAAAGTAAGCACTGAATTGGAGTCCAAAGAAGTCAGGCTTCAGTGGGACTAGGCTTGGGAAAACTATAAAAGAGTGGCACTCCCATGGGTCTAAGGTACGCAATCTATGTTTTGAGCATTGAGTTTAGCACTATTGATTATCTTTGAGAGATATACTGACTTGATCGTCGGAGTGCCCCCGGGTGGAAGAACCACCACCGGAGCCTTCTCTTTCTGTGCAGGACAGCCGGGTGCATCCATTTTGCCTGTGTTCTACAGCTGAATTACTAAGGAGGGCGGTGTGATCAAAAAATCACTCACACAATTTGGCGCCGTCTGTGGGAAAGACAGAAGAATAGATGGCCAGTAACGCACAGAAAGAAAAGGTTGGGGACGACGCTCCTGCTGGGAGTGGCAAGCCTATCGACCTTGACATTGAAGGAGACGACCACAATGCAGAAACTCGTAACCAGAATCCAGGAGCAAAAGACGTCGGCCTGGAAGACGACACCGCAGAGAAGACGGATCAGAGCAGATACTACAAAGAGGATAACCTCCAGGTATGGAGGGACAGATGCCTACGAAGGGATGACGAGGTAAAAGAGATGGCAGACAAGTTGGCCGACCTTCAATCGGTCGTCAACTTCATGATGCAAAACAACGTCATGCAGCCACCATACCCACTGCAGGACACACTGATACCGGCAACCAATGCCAGGAAGGGAGGAAGGAAAGCAATTCCCGAAGCACCTCAGCACACCAGGAGCGGAAGGCACTCTCACCCGCCTTCCAGGGAAGTCGGGCGAGAGGAACCAAGACAAGAGAAGTCCCAGAGGACATACTGCACGAATGACGCAGAACCCAAAGAACATCGGCATGTTCAAGGGCAGGCGTTATGCTTTGACACAACTCATGGAGAGAGATCAAAAAGGGGCCACCACGAGGCCGAGAGCAGTATACCGAAGAAACTGAAGTCCAAAGACAGCCGAGCTCCTGGAAGGAGTAAAGAAGACTTGAGAAATTACCTCAAAAGGAAGGAACAAAATGCTGAAGCCGAGGTCACTTCACCCGACAAGCCAAGGACACCGTTCTCGGCAGAACTGGACAAATTCGAGGCACCAAAGAGATTCAGCATGCCGAGGTTCCAAATATACGATGGTAAGTCAGACCCTAACTTCCATGTTGGATTATTTTTGAACTCTATGGCATTGTACAGTGGAAACGAGCCGCTGCTCTGCAAAGTGTTCCCCTCATCCTTTGGGGAGATTACATCAGATTGGTTCCAATAGTTACCCAAGGGAAGCATAAAGACCTGGGAAGGCCTGGCCGAGATGTTTGTGGCCAGGTTCGTAACAAACAAGCTGCAGTCACTGAGGGTAGATGCACTGATGGCTCTGAAGATCAGCAAGGATGAAGGCCTTAGGGCCTATGCAAAAAGGTACTATAAGGTATTTAATCGAATACCCGAATGCAATCAGGAGGTGGCGGTCGTATCTTTCAAAAACGGCCTGAAAGATGATTGTTCACTACGGAAATCTTTGGCAAAAACACTGCCAAAAAGCATGGAAGAGCTCATGGCTAGAATCGAGAAGTATGCTAGAGCAGAGGAGGATACATCGGGAAATAAGGAGGTGAAACAGGAAAAAAGAGACGGCTCGCCAAAGCGAGGCCGAGGTAACAGCAGATTTAACAAATCAGAGATAGAATTGAGGGGAAAACAGGCAGTGACAACTGTGTTCCGGATCCCGATCCACAAAGTCTTGGATCAAGTCCGAAATCAACCCTATTTTAGAGCACCAGCAAAGGCCCCAGGAGAATATATGGAAAGGAACGTTGGTAGGCGTTGTGCTTACCACAATGAAGAAGGGCACCCAACTCAGGGCTGCAGAGCCCTAAGAGCACACTTAGAGGACCTAGTAAGGCAAGGCCATCTGAGGGACCTTGTGGACGAGGCCAGAACCAGAGAAGAGCAGGCAAGACTGCCTCAAGCACCAGCAGCCCCGCCTCCCCCAGCACAGCAGCCACAAGGAGGGGGACCTAGGGTGGTTAATGTAATTCACTCAAAGGTGAGTGAAAGTGATATTAGGGGGGAAACCCAAAGAGTAAAACACCTGTAGCACGTGAACCAGGTCGGACATAAAAGACCTCGGCCTGAAGAGTGCCGAGGACCGTTGATAGCCTTCACCGAAGCCGACCTAGAAATGGTCCAGCATCCGCATAATGATGCCTTGGTAGTATCCCTCCAGGTTGGGGAGTGCCAAGTGAAACGCATCCTGATAGATCAAGGCAACTCTTGTGACATCATGAATATCAGATGTTACAAGGAGCTGGGCCTTCACCCAGATGACATGGAGCAATCGAATAGCCCGATGGTCGGCTTCAATGGAACGCCGACGTGGCCACTAGGCGCTACAAACTTGGAAGTACAAGCCGGCACTAAGAAGATCAGGACAGAGTTCATCATAATTGATACACCTTCACCTTACAATATCATCCTGGGAAGGCCGTGGTTGCATGCAATGGGGGCAGTTCCCTCAACATTGCATCAACTATTACGGTTCCCAACAGAACATGGGGTTGAAGAAATCAGAGGAGATCAACTGCAGGCAAAGAATTGCTCCATGGCAGCAATGAAAGCTACCTGCAACGTTCAAAAACCAGGAAAGGCAGAAATTGAAGATTAGGACATGGAGGTCCTAGATGATGTCGGCAGTAAAGCCTATCGGCTTGAGGACAATATGGGCAAAACATTGCCAAGGCCTTGGAGCACTTGTAATTTGAAATTTTTTATCATTAGATGTGCATTATTTTTTGGCCGATGTCATCAATAAAATCTTTTCGGAGTTCTTTAAACACATATGATTGATAAAGTTACATAATGGTATTTGTGGGAGACATGAATAATGAGAACCCAAGTGAAACTCAGGTTCACATTGGGGGCAGAGAGAAGACAAAAAATGCTTAACACTTGTTGAAATTTGCAGCAATTTACAAGTTGAAGTTAAGCTGAGAGTGTTCCTTATCTTTACTTGTTGAAATTTGTAGCAATTTACAAGTTAAAGTTAAGCTGAGGCTATTCCTTATCTTCACTTGTTGAAATTTGTAGCAATTTACAAGTTGAAGTTAAGCTGAGAGTGTTCCTTATCTTTACTTGTTGAAATTTGTAGCAATTTACAAGTTAAAGTTAAGCTGAGGCTATTCCTTATCTTCACTTGTTGAAATTTGTAGCAATTTACAAGTTGAAGTTAAGCTGAGAGTGTTCCTTATCTTTACTTGTTGAAATTTGTAGCAATTTACAAGTTAAAGTTAAGCTGAGGCTATTCCTTATCTTCACTTGTTGAAATTTGTAGCAATTTACAAGTTGAAAGTTAAGCTGAGAGTGTTCCTTATCTTTACTTGTTGAAATTTGTAGCAATTTACAAGTTAAAGTTAAGCTGGGGCTATTCCTTATCTTTACTTGTTGAAATTTGTAGCAATTTACAAGTTAAAGTTAAGCTGGGGCTATTCCTTATTTTCACTTGTTGAAATTTGTAGCAATTTACAAGTTGAAGTTAAGCCGATGTTACTATTTCTCTTCACTTGTTGAAATTTGTAGCAATTTACAAGTTGAAGTTAAGCCGATGTTAATATTTCTCTTCGCTTGTTGAAATTTGTAGCAATTTACAAGTCAAAGTGAAGCCGATGTTATTGCTTACAGACTTGTAGCAATCTACAGGTTGGTTAAACCAAGGAAGATGCTTAACACTTGTTGAAATTTGTAGCAATTTACAAGCTAAAGTTAAGCTGACATGTGATCATCTGTTAAAATTCGCAGCAATTTCCAGGTTGAGGTAAAAGCTAAGTATATCGTTTAAACCCTTGTTGAAATTTGTAGCAATTTACAAGTAGATTATTGGTTAAATACCTGTTATAACTTGAGAAAAAATTACTGTATATGTTAATCCTTGTTGAAATTTGTAGCGATTTACAAGTAGGGTAGGCTGAGATTATCGTTTAAACGCTTGTTGAAACTTGAGAAAAGCTTGCAAAGGTTAACATTGAATAGTATATGTTTCACATCTGTTGAAATTTATAAAGAGTTTGCAGGACAGTATCTTGCCGAAGTAAAGTTTGTTGTTATCATACCCGAGGTATGTAACCCCGAGAAGATTACACAAAGAAGGAAGAAGCATGTTATTGGCAGAGTGGATTGGGTGTATGGTGACTCTTAGGTCAAGAGTTCAAGTCCCAGGCAGCACAAAAGAAAATACAAAAAAAAAGAGAGTACAGAAGACATTCAAGATTCTTCAACATCAACAGCTGGTTGGACTGGGACCTCGGAGGATTCTGGAAGAATCACCTCGGCATCTTTTTCTGCCGCAACCTCGGCAGTCTTCTCTACCGCCACTTCGGCATCAATCTCTGCAAGTGTTTTCTCAAGACTCCTTTCAGCCAGAAGCAGGTCGGAAGATAAGTGCCCTGGAACAGCTTCCTTGGACACGTGGCATGGTGACGCCGGAGTGTTAGCCGAGGTGCCACGTGTCCTGATATTTATGCCGAGGTAATCTCGGGGCTGCCGAGGTTACCTCCGAAGATATCAGAATCCGAGATAAAGCAGATAAGGGACAAGAGTCCTATGAGGAAGAAAGACTTCAGGGTGGATGAGGATAACTCTTAGGGAGTTTATCCTTATCCCTTGAGAAATCCAAAGTAAGCACTGAATTGGAGTCCAAAGAAGTCAGGCTTCTAGTGGGACTAGGCTTGGGAAAACTATAAAAGAGTGGCACCCCCATGGGTCTAAGGTACGCAATCTATGTTTTGAGCATTGAGTTTAGCACTATTGATTATCTTTGAGAGATATACTGACTTGATCGTCGGAGTGCCTCCGGGTGGAAGAACCACCACCGGAGCCTTCTCTTTCTGTGCAGGATAGCCGGGTGCATCCATTCTGCCTGTGTTCTACAACTGAATTACTAAGAAGGGCAGTGTGATCAGAAAATCACTCACACAAATAGATAATATATAGAGAGAGAGGGTTTACATTGGAGAGATAAACAGGCAGAAAGAGATAACGTTCCCTGCAGAAATAAAAAAGACCAAAGGAATAGTTTAATTAGGCCAATCAAAACCAATGATAAAGATATATAAAACTTTAGGTGGAGAATTATTATTATTGTTAAATTATTTATCTATGGTGAACAAAACAACAGAAAAATTATTAAAATAGCCTATTTAACTAACAACATCATATATATATATATATATATATCGATATCTAGGGTTCAATCAGAGAGAATTAAGATAATATGTCTTTTTTATTTTCGTAGAAGAAATCAACAAACATAAACAAAACAAGATATAGTTCGCAAAACCCTAGCATAAGCCAAAACATTTTAGTTCTTAGCTCAACATTGATCAATTCACGAAGATCAGTATATGCATATTACTATGCATGAACATGTACATTTTAGAGAGAGAGAGAGAGAGGGAGGTATTTGAAAAGCATACCAATAACTCCAACGATGGTACGAGCAAGTGCTGCAGTCGCCATCTTCCAAACTATACAGAGAGAGAGAGAGAGAATGTGTGTGTGAATTTTTTGAGCGAAGAGAGGAAGGGTTAAATATATACAAAGACTAGTAGGAGGAGTTTGAGGAGGAGTAAAATACCTATAACTTGATAGGATTGTAACTAACACTTTTGAAATTTGGATATTTGGAGCTGGTCCTTTGGATATTTGGATTGAACTCTATCACTTTTGGCTAGTAATAAATACACACACGTCGCTATCTATAAATAAATAAATACACACATGTAATTTGTAATTCATAATAATAATTTATTACATTATTTTTGTGGTTTAATTATATAAAAAAGGTTTTTTATTGATAAATATCATTTAGAAGTGTTCTAACCCAATAAATTCATCAAGAAATATTATAACCTAATTAGTCTCATGTATTTATACTTTTATTTTATGAGATCTTTTTTTTTTTTTTGATTTATATTGTTTGTTAGACTATTATATCCTTATGTCTATGGTTGATATGTATTACATAGAAAAATGATATATACATTTCATTTTTGTTGCTACCTCTATTTTGGTAGTTACCATTATTCACATTTTTCTTTTTGATCAGTTTCATTCACATTTATGGTATTGTTTCATTGTGCTAGGGTTTCGAAACTCTCTATTTGGCAGGGTTTACAAACTCTAGTTTACACATGGTGGTGAAAAATATTTATGTTCCTCTATTGTTGCGGTGAAACTTTGTGTTCCTTCATTGTCACTTTGTGTTCGTCCATTGTTGCCCTGTGTTCGAAATTCTATGTTTCTCCATTATTGTAAGTCGAAACTCTGTTTATGTCCAATCAATGTTGTTACAAACATATTCTTCAAAGGTATGTTTGGTTTGATTTGGATTGGTAGAATGGTGAAATTGCATATATTGTTACTGATACTGATAGTGATAACGATGAAGATGAAGATGAAGATGAAGATGAAGATGAAGATGAAAATGTGGGTGATATTTTCTTATTTTTAGAGTGATTGATTTTTTTTTTTTGAATTTATAATTCTTTGTTACCATTGTTTCTATTCTTTTGTCCATCAGTGTGAATGTTGACATTTCACATTGTTTGAAAGTCTAATAAATAAGTGTTGGAATATAGATATGGACATAATTATATATTTTGCAAAAATGTGAATGTTCACATATCATTGACTAGCGTATGTGTAGCACGTCCGCGGGGGACCTCGGCTACAGCTCGGACTCGATTTGTGTCACGGTTCTAAATCTGAACCAAAGAGTCCAACTCTGGCAAATCGTTTTGAAGAAAAACAGATTTTTGAGAAAGTAGTGCCAAACATGGACTGCTTTGCCAGATTACAGAGTCGCCACCTAAATATTTTTTAAAAGGGGGAATTTAGGAAACCCTGACTCGGTGCCGAAGGCCACATGTCCGTCATCACCAAAGTGTCTTGGCTCGGGAGCTTGGGTACGATCGGGAAGGTCAGCTATGAGCACCCCCTTTCGCCCGATCCGAAGACCGGCCTCTACTAACCGTGATATCCGAATTTGAAAACATTACATGTTCTTATACCGGTTATTAGCCTAGATTTACTACGTTATGCGCACAGCAAACAAGTATAGACTAGATCGCCTAATTTGGAAATAAACATTGCATATCCGTTTTGTCTCGAAAAACGTGTTGGTTTTTGCTACTCGCAAGTAGGCTAAAATACGGATTTCAATGTGTTGTTCCAACTCAGGCAATCCAACCTCCACCCACAGGCATTCAAACAGTTTATAACACATAAGCATCTAGCCGCATGGCAGGCATACTATCATGTTAACATTCACACACATGCGATATGCTAAAGTATAAAAGCTCACCTAGTACTCCAAGCCAAAACAGAAGCTTATTAGAAATCCATGCATGGACCTAAGCATACTGAAATGTCTAATGCAACACATGCAAAAATGCAATCTAGGCAGGCTCAGCTATCCTAGACATGACATGTGAGATGCTACAACTATCACGTATTCAATTTGGAATTGAAAGTACGATGCAGTTTGTATGATGTACCGAGCCCGGTGCATGTCAACAAATGCATGGATGCACGCATGCATTGCATAAGGTATGCTAAATTGAATATGCCCTAATCTACCATCATAAGCAGTTAAATAAAAGGGAAGAAAGAAATGGGGGTTGGAAGACATGAACACACGCACCCACACTTATTACAAACACGCCTCACTCGGAGGGACCAAAACAATAATATACAGTCCCGAATAATAAATCAACTATCCTAGCTAATTAATTATTACAGACCCTTAATTAATTAACAAATTAATTAAACTACTGAAAGCAGTAAAAGGCCTCGGGAGAGGGATGCACGCATGCTCGAATTGGCTTCACCCGGAAACTCGCTGCCATAGCACTGTTGCCTCTGTTTTACACTGTCTGCCTCTCTAAAGACTGCCAAAGTCCTGGAACATGCTCCTTACACACTGTAGAATACCATCGGCTGGCTGAAATGCCCACCGGCCATAAGGAATGTCCACCGGCTGCTGATGAAGCTATCGGCCATTCACAAATGGCCGGTCGGCACTATATGTTGCCGGTCGGCAGGAAATTCCTGCAGAAGACAGTTTTGACAGCAACAAAGGACAGACAGTGTATGGCATGCAATTTCAAGCAAATGTGTGCACCAACACATCCCTTATCATGATTTTGGCTCAAAGGGATATGTGCCTCGGTTCTCGGACCACCAATCACGCATTTCCATGCATGATGGCCCAAAGAACCAAGAGGGCAATTTTGATTTCAAATGCATGCAATGCAAACAAGCACATAAGGGGTGCTAAGCCTCCATCACACTTCACTTCAAGAGGCCTAACATGTATGCCAATGTGATGCAATCCTAGACATGGCAACTAGTATGCAAAATGGCAATATATGGCAAACATACAAGTAAGCACACAAGGCAAGCATGCAAACCACATGGGGGATGGACTTAAACATGGATTAGGCAGCTCTAAGTAGGCCTAAAACAGTGGCCAAATGGACCGAAAGGTAGACAAACATCCATGCAAACATGCAAGCCAAAAGGCCTAAGGCTAAGGCACAAAGTAGAGCATTCAACCACCCCCATACATGACCATTCATGGCACATATCAAGCAACCAAAAACAGATTTTCAGCATGCTAAAATACACCTAAAACTCACACACATGGCATCCCAAAAGCTCTAAACACACAAGGCCTATTCTTAGGCATAAAAGGACACACCTTTGAAGCATGAAAGAGATGACAAGCACAAACATGTGAGCATGATTTAGGGACTGAAATGTGATCTAAAATGATGCCAAATCATGAGATCAAGGCAAGCTAAACATGCTAGAGACTCACACACCCCAAGGCTAGCAAGCCAAAATGCAAAGTGACTATATAAGGCATGTCATGGATGGCCTAAAAAACCAAAAAAGATCTTATACATGGAAAAACAAGCACATTTTCAGTTTATGACCAGCCACAAAAACAAAAGCAAGATAGGCTAACAAAGCATGCAAAATTACGGTAAATCACATGGATTTCAAAGCAAGTAGCACAAGCATTATCCAAACAATGTTGAGCCCTTCAACAATGTTGGAGAAGGGCTCAAAATAAGCCTATTCTTAGCTTACATAATGCTCTGAAACAGATTATACATAAGTCAAAAATAGCATGCAAAATGGATGGCATACAAGAGGATATTGAGATAGGTGCTAGATGCAATCACCAAATGGCAAGGGGTCCTCAATCAAACATGAAGAGGACCCCAAAATAAGACTACTTGAAGTTTAGGTCGGAGCCCAAAAGTGCTTGCAAGCAAGGCTTAGATATGGAGCAAGAAAATGCAAGAAAAGGGAAGAGAGTGACTTACCCTTGAAGACCAGCAAACCAGCACCTCTTGGACCAAGTTTAGGTGCTCCTAAGCTCTGAAGAACAGCCCCAAGTCGTTGGAAATGGAAGGGGTGGTGTTGTGCTATGAGTTGTAGGGGAAATGGCCCAAGAACAAGGTTGTTTGGAGGTGAAATGAGATAGATATAGAGAGAGATAGAGGGTTGTATCTATCTATATGAGATATATATCTATATATCTCTGGTTTTTGTTCCAAAGTTCTAACCCTTGCTCAAGGGAGAGGAGAGGTGCTTATATAGGCCAGTATATACACTAAACTTAGAGGCTAAGTTAAAGAAAAAGGGTCAAGGGGGTGCAAGGCTTGTAAGGGAAGCTTGGACAGCTGGTAAGGCTTCTTGAGGAAGCCAAGACAAGGGGTCAAGGCTTCCTCAAGAAGCCATGAGCAAAGGGTGCACAAAAGAGGGTTAAAGGGTGCAAAATAGGCACATGCATGCACGTGGGTCGAGTTCTGTGCATCCCAGCTGGCACAGCTGGTATGCACTAGGCTTGGGGGGTGCAAAGGGTTCAAACCGGCCAGAAGATTCGATCATTGTCTAAAATAAAGTGTCGGTCGGCACTCTTTTCTGCCGGTCGGCTAAATAGAGTGCCGATGGATGATTCCTTGGTCAAAACATGGCCGGTGGGTATGCAAATCGAAGCCCCGGAAGTTAGCTTTCCAATGGCGCAAACCTTGCATCAAAATTCTTCCTGTGCAAAAAGTTATGCCCTTTTCCGTGAAGTCGCGCAGACTCGATCCAACCGGGATGATCCCCTGCCTCAAACCAACATATCTCCTCCACCCGGACTTGGCTTTGGGAGATTCTTGAGTACAAAGTGAAGCCCCGGAAGTCTTCTTTCCAACGATGGTGGCCTCATAGCTTAACTCCAAGTATGCCGATGAATGGGCCTGATTCGGCGAGAGCTGCGCAACTCGCTTCTACCCGGATTCATGTCAAACTTCTCCCAAACCTATTTTCTTCCCTCTTCTCCTCTTTTCTTGAACTCCAAACCCTTAAACAAAGTGTTTGGAAAGTTTTGCCTCTCTTCTTGCCGAAGAAACTGAACCTGTGCCCTGCACATCTCTCAACACCGAGCAAACCATCAGTCGCGCCCAAGTCTTCGGGGCGGTCAAAAATGGGGTGTCTACAGTATGCCCGTGCCTAAAGGCACGATGTTTTTTTTTTCTTTTCAAAGAGTAGGGAGTGAATTTTTTAAAATGTTTGACACTGGAAAGATATGAATGAAATGCATCTAATAAAAAATTTAAAACATGAATAACTTTATAGTGATTAGAGTATTGACAACAAATTAAACTTAGTGTACAAAGCAATAAACTGTATAGTGATTAAAATATTGACAACAAATTGAACTCAGTATACAAAACAATAAAATGTATAGTGATTAGAGTATTGACAACAAATTGAACTCTGGCCGATTAAGAGCTCCAACCACTGTCACTGGGTTGAATTCAGGTCCAATAGGCATTCGGATGCTCTGTTCAAACACTTCTTTAGATGTGTATGAGTACGACAATGTCTTTGTAAGCAGCTTTTCAGCCTACCAAGTCCAAATACATGAGAAGAAGCCATTAATCAATGAAACCATATAAAAAAGCTTCTATACATATGATATCTTCTATCCGCGACACTGAACACTTGCAAATGTTTACCTCAACTGGAAGACCTTGTGGATCAACCAACTAAGAAGGTAAATTCCATTGTCTTAGTTTTTTACAAAAAATGATCAGAGGTTAATCAAAGAAAAACAATAAGGTTTTTTAGTTCTAAATAGTAATCCTATAAAAGAATAAAAATATTATAATAACAGGTATAGTGAGCTAAAACTTTGTGTAAGTAGAATTTTCCTTTCATTTTATTAGGCAGTTCAAAAAATGTTTTAACTTTTTGTGTTCATAGAATTACATTGCCTTCGTGCTTGTTGTTGACTTGAATTGGCAAGGAGTCCGTTACAGTAAATTGGCAAGTAGTTGGTTACATTTTACTGTAACTCTTCTTCCATCTATGACATTATTTATATTTGTGGTATATGACTGTAGTTGGGAGGCTTTAAATGCATCCTAAAATTTTAAGTGCATTTAGAGCCTGCCCTATAATTGTATGCATACCTAGGATAAATGACAAATATACCAAGTAATTCATGGTTTCATATATTGATTTTTGGGAAATTTAAAAAAGAAAAAAATACTTTAAAATCTTGACCTCGGTAACAAATCAATCCTAACTTGAAATTATTTTAATTCTAACCATTCATTTCTATGGGCCATTTAAACAGTCTAACATTTTTTCCCTTTATTTTGGTGTTGACAGTCATTTGCTACCCTTACCATGATCCATCACTACCCCCATCTCTTTTCCCCATCTACCACTTCTCCTCATTTTCCTCACAAATGGGCATCAAAATGTCTATTTCTCTAACCCTAATAAAAAACAATGGTCACCACCACAGACATCAATTTCATATGGTACTGTCAAAATTTCACAGGTCATGTATCTCACCAACTTAAGGTACGACTCTACAAACCCATATCAGTTACTTTGGGCTTCATATGGCACTGTCAAAATTTCACAGGTCATGTATCTCACCAACTTAAAGTACGACTCTACAAACCCATATCAGTGACTTTGGGCTTTGTTTAAAAGGAAAGAAAAAAAAATTAAATTTATGAAAAGGAAACCTAGGAGAAATTATTCTTTTGCCCAACCAAACACAAACACAAATAAATAAAAAAAAGAGAGAGGTATCGCGGAAACTGACAAAGATAAAATCCTGAAATTTCAAGCGGAAACTAAAATCATTACCCAACTAAATAAAAATATACTCACAAAGATAATATATATAAAAAATGTATACAATCCAGATTCTTTGTAAAAAATCTATATATAAATAAAAAAATCTATACAATGTATATCCAAATAAAATCTATACAATCTATATCCAAATTCTTTGTAAAAAATCTATAGAATCTATAAAAAAATCTATACAATCTATATCGAAATAAAATGTATACATATAAACAAATAAAATCTAGTACATAGTCACCATATAAAATGAAAAGAGTGATCTTACCTGGAGAGCAGCAGTTTCAGGAGCAAGGGTATGGAAGAAAAAGAACAGGGCTGGAGAGCAGCAGAGGGAAAATTTGAAAAGAAATTGAAAATTAAGTTTATGAATATTTGTATGTTGGCAAGTGTCTT
This sequence comes from Camellia japonica, assembly GCA_030407325.1. NCBI lineage: Eukaryota > Viridiplantae > Streptophyta > Magnoliopsida > Ericales > Theaceae > Camellia > Camellia japonica. The sequence goes on along the minus strand of JAPPVO010005478.1, from coordinate 11,840 downwards.
TATTTGAAACACACAAAATTTATATGATACAAATGGAAGTGAAGCCGAAGAGAAGGAAACTATACCCAGTTAAATAGAGATTAGACAAAAAAAATAACACATTAATAACCAATTGGCGTTTATTTTCACAATTCAAACTTAATGCAATTGCGCATGAATAGCCTTACCTTGGAGTTTGTTGCAATAGCCTGTATTAAGGTTGTGAATTAAATTTCTTAGTGGTATTAATTAATTAATTGTATTTATATATTGATGGCTAAATTATTTTGAGGAATGGTAAGGCAATAAATGGTTCGGGTCATATGTTATAAGTTGGTGAGTTACATTCTTATATATTATGGTAATTATTTATGGTGGAATTGATGGTGGATTGGAGCATGGGGCCGATGGCGAGGGCTGGACAAACTGTGATGATTTTGGCTTCTTCATTTCTCCTTCCAAACTCCACTGCCTCTCTTTCTGCTGTCATTTTGCCTAGGCAATACCACAACTAATATTTATTCATACCACCAATTTCCCCCCCCCCCCCAAAAAAAAAGAAGAAGAAAAAGAGTTTAGTGCATGTACAAAAAAAAATAAAAAATAAAAAAAATAAATTCTACATATGGACTTGCTAATTATTATTATCATTTTCTTAGACAAATTTCATTTTATTGATATTTAGAAGTAAGTACATAATTTTCTATGATTTGTGAATTGAAATTCACTGCATATACTATTAACAGCTTGAGCAAAAAGATTAAAACTAAAAGTGTGATTTTCAAAATAATAATAATAATAATGAGAAGGCCCCAACTCTCAACCCTTGGACTTGACTTAGCCTAATTAATTAGATAGATGCCTCCAATTGTTTGCAAAATTCAGGGTCGCTCCAACAATTTTCATCCATGGGTTGATCCTTGGGACAATTAGGGTTCACCATAACAGCAGCAACAGATGACACCACCACCACCTTCTTCACTTTTGCCTTCAAACATGCATTTAGCACATTTCTTGTTCCTTTTATGGCCGATTCAACAAATTCTACCTGCCATGTACCCCATTAATTAATTAGAAGCGATAATATATAAATATATGAGGTGACAGATGTGTATCTATTCATGTCAAATTAAAAGAGCTATTAAAATGATTTACAATTTTTTAAATGTCATTACCACATCACTCTTGTAGTATGTTTTGTATGGAATTGTTGTTTGCAAAAAGATTTTCATTAATTAAAGTTAAACAATGATTAGCAGTAGCATATGTATACATATAGACAAAGGGGTAAATTGAAACTGTGAATTTAAAATCTAAGGTTAATATTGTTGAAATTAAAACAATTGGAATCAAACTAAAAATTAAGTTACTGGAATGAAAAATATATTTACCCTTTAATTTTATAAGTCCAAACAATGGAAACAATTTGCAAAGTGTGATTTGGAGAGTGAAAAAATTAATTAAATAAATAATAATTATAATAAGCTTACCTCAGGATTAGGAATAGGAATGTGTTCAAAGGGAGTTGGAGAAGTAAGATGGATAACACTAGTGCAGCCAGCAATGGCAGAACAAAGACCTTCATACTCCAACATGTCTATCTTAAATAGCTTCAGATTCTCTGTTGCATTTTCCAATTTCTTCAAATGTCCATTCTTTTCTTCGTTACCTGAAAAAAATAAAAATAAAAATAAATTAAAGAGTGTTTTTAATTAAAGAGTGTCTAGCCCTTGCCATTGGTCATATGTTATAAGTTGGTGAACTAACCACAAAGAACAGATACAACCACAAAGAACAGACACAGTAGAGAGAGAGAGAGAGAAAGAGAGAGAGAGAGAGAGAGAGAGAGATGAAGAAATTGCGATGCCCAAAAGAAAATTATCTGAACCAAAGCATCACCTACTGTTTTCAATGGAGGTTCAGATGATGCTTTGATGATGATAAACAAAAACATTAATTTAAACCATTATAGACCTTAATTCCACCAACAAACAACAATTGGCTCCTCGAGAGAGGTACCGGAGGGGGTTCGAAGCAGAGAGAGAAAGAGAAGACGACGACGTCGAATAAAGAAAGAATCTGTGGTGGTGGTGGTGAAATTGGTCGTGGAATAGAGGAGCCAACTCGGTGACCTAGTTCTCAATCGGAACCCTATCTTGCGAGTAGCGAACACTGAGAGAGAAGGGGAGAGAGGAGGGAGGCAGAAATCGAGGCTGAGTTGGAGAGGGAGGGTAGGAAATAAGAATAGAGAGGGGGGGAGAGAGAGAGATAAAGAGGGAATGGGGAAGGAGACGTGGTAGATGGGAGAGGGAGAGAGCACATAGGTTTGGGCGGGAATAAATCATCATCCGAACCATTGATGTTTATCAAAATTGATCTCAGCCTTTGAACCTAAATGTATCTCACATACATTTTATACATTTTCAAAAACCTTCCTCCCTTATTATATAGATTATTTGTTACTATATTTGTTGTTTGAATAATTATTTTTTGTTACCATTATTGAAACAACCTTTTTTTTTTCAATTTGTTTCATATTGCAGTGTGAATGTTCACAGTGGTATGAATTTAGTTTTTCTAAGATTAGTTGTATGTTAATTATAAATTGTGAACATTCACATTGTATTTTGATATGAGTTTTTTTAAAAAAAAAACATTGAAAGTTAGTTGTATTTTGTTATTTTTTTAATTATACTTGTTGGTTGAACAATCATTTTGTTACTATTGAACAATCGAAATAGTCGATTTTCACTTTTTTAATTTTATTTTATATTTTCACGTTGCAGTGTGAATGTTCACATTGGTATGAATTTTTTTTAATTTTAAAAACTAGTTGTATATTACTTGTAAATTGTGAACATCCATATTGTATTTTGGTATAAGTTTTATTTTTTCAAAAGGTAGTTGTAGATTTGTTGTTATTGTTAGTTGAACAATAATTTTTGTTACCATTGCACAATTGAATATTCGATTTTCACTTTTTTCAATTTTCTTTTATATTTGCACATTGCAGTGTAAATGTTTACATTATTGCTATGAGTTATTTTTTTTAAGGCTGTTGTAGACAGGGCCCCATCGGCACTGTTTTCTCAAAACCTTTGGCCGGTCGGCACTATATGTTGCCGACCGGCACCATTTTGTGCCGATGACTGTTTTGGCTGGCCGGTTTGCACCCTTTGCACCCTCAGGCATGGTGCATGCCAGCTGTGCCAGCTGGAGTGCACCATCACCACTCCCCATACACGGGAATGCACCCTTTGCACCTTTGAACCCCCTAACCTTCTAGAAGTTTGAACCCTTTTGGCCAAGCTTCTTGGAGAAGCTTGGCCAGCTGTCTTGGCTTCTCCAAGAAGCCTTGCACCCCCCTTGGTCCCTTGGCCCCTTTTGACCCTTTTTCTTTGCTTAGCCATTAAGCTTCTTGGCCTATATAAGCACCATTCATCTCCCTTTGTTGGAGGTTAGCCATTCTTGAGCAAAAACCAGAGCTTCTATCTCTATATCTCTGTCATATATCTCTCCTCTCCATCTTCCCCCTCTCTCTCCTCTTGTGTGTGTGTTTCTAGGCCTAAAAGTGCATTTTTACCTTACTTTTGCACCATTATACACACTATTACACCTAGCTCCGAGATTGAGAGGCTTGGAGGGTTGTTTTGTGAGGTTTTGGACTGGTTTTGATCAATAGGAGAGGGCTGCATTGACTGTTCTTCAAGGGATCTTCAAGGGTAAGCTACTTGCTTTAGTTTCCCCAAACTTGCACTAGCTTTCTACCTGTCTTGCTTTGTGTTTTTGGCTTTGTGTTTAACATAAAAAAGACTTGTTTTTCCTTGCTTAAGAACATTCATTAAGGTCACTTAGTGGTTTGAGTGCAAACTCACCCTCTTAGGCCTTGTTTTGGCCATTTTGGTGCCTTTTCTTAAGGTTTTGTTTGCTTGGTGTTTTTGGTCTTCTCACCACTGAAAACCAGTGGGTTTTTAGTGGTGAGGAAGGTACTTTGGAGTCGTGCATAGGGGAGGGACACCCCTCTCCCCTTTGTCCCTTTCTTGCCTTTGCTTTTGGCTCATAAGATAGCATGTATGGATAGTCTTGTATGGCTTCATTTCAGAGTTTTTTTAGGTGTTTTGGAACATGTTTAACCTCTGTCCAATGTGGGTTTGTTGGTCCTTAGCATGCTTGTTATACTTGCTTTGCATCCCTCTATTTGGCATAGAAATGCACCTTGTATTTAGGCCATGATTCTTGCATGTATTAGCATGATTCCATGAAGGCATTAGCATCATTTGGCCATGTTTAAGGGCTGTTAGCCACTGATTTTGCCATGTTTGGCATGTTTGATGGGGTTGCTTTGCATTATGGCTTGTAAGCCTTGAGTATGTGATCCATGAGCAAGTATTGGTTAGGCTTTTGGGATGATTTGGAATCATTTGACATGCTATTTTCAGTCCTTATACCATGCTTCTATGTCGCTATTTATCACCTCTTCTATGTCTTGAAGTGTTGGTTTCTTATGCTTTAAAGTGAGCCTTGTGCATGCTTGTATGTTTAGGGTATTTTGGGGCTACCATGTCAAGGGGTTTGGGTGTATTTTTGCATGATAGAACTCTGTTTTTGCTTGTATAATACATGCCATGAGTGGTCTTGTTAGTGGTGGTGGAGTACCCTCTTTTGTGCCTTAGCCTTAGGCTCATTAACTTGCATGTTTGCATAGCATTTTGTGTATGGTTTTAGGCATGTTTGGCCACTGTTTTGGGGTAGATTGAGGTCTGCCCCTTTATGATTAAGTCCACTTTTGCATGCTTGTCTCATGTTCCTTGCATACTTGCTTCATTAAGTGTTGTAGCATGATGATCCTATGCTTGATTTGCCCTTGTTTGCATCGCATTTGCATCTTGTATGCTCTAGCACTTTGTATACTTAACATGATGTTGCATAGCATTTGGCATGTCTTGCATTTTTGCATCATATTGCATTGTTAAGCCATGTTTGCATAACATGCATTGCATTGCTTGGTTTGGGGTGTTAAACCAAGTGTGAGAGATGAAAGGTGTTTGTACTTTGAGTGACAAAACACATTTCAAATTCTCATGTCACTAAGGCCCTTGATCTTGGACATGATAGGGTCTTGGTTCTCATTTGTGTGTTGCATACATATTTACATTGAATTGCAATCTTGGTCCCTTAGGCCATCATGCATCAAATGCATAATTGGTGGCCCAAGGACCAAGGGCCATGCCTCTTTGAGTCCCATACATGATAGGGGGCATGGCCATGCTTACATGTGCCCAAAATTCCATACCATACACTGTCTGGCCTTGTTGCTGTCAAAAACTATCTTCTGCAGGAATTGTTTGCCGACCGGCAGAACAGAGTGCCGACCGGCCATTTGTGCGTGGCCGATAACCTCTCAAGCAGCCGATGGTAATTTTAAACAGCCGGTGGTCATTTCCTCCAGCCGGTGGTATACTGCAGTGTGTGTGGAAGGTGTCCTAAGACTTTGGCAGTTTTCAGAAAGGCAGGACAGTGAAAACAGAGGCAGCAGTGGTATGGTGTGGGCTTTCCGGGCAAGTTGGATCAAGCATGCATCATTCGCGCATCCCGAGGCAGGGCTGAGGCCCCTTTATTTTTACATTTGGTTTAATTTGATAATTAGAATTTTTGTAATGATTTATTCTGTACTTGGACTGTACTATTTGGACTGTATATTCTTTTGGTCCCTCTGTGCAAGGGCATATCTGTAATAAGTGTGTGTGAGTGGTGTGTATGTCTTCCAACCCCACGTCTTTCTTCCCTTTTATTTACCTGCTTATGATGGTAGATTAGGGCATATTTAAATTAGCATACCTTATGCTATGCATGCGTGCATCCATACATTTGTTATACATGCATCGGGCTCGGCACATCATACAAACTGCATTGTATTTCAATTCCAAATTGAATACGTGTTATTTGTAGCATTCCACATGCCATGCTTAGGATAGCCGAGCCTGTCTAGATTGCATCTTTGCATGTGTTGCATTAGCCATTTTTAACACGAACTAGGATCATGCATATGATTACTAACTGGTTTCTGTTTTGGCTTGGAGTACTAGGTGAGTATTTATGCTTTAGCATCTCGCATGCCTGTGAATGTTAACATGACAGTATGCTTACCATGCGGCTAAGTGCTTATATGAGATAAACTGTTTGAATGCCTGTGGGTGGAGGTTGGATTGCTTGAGTTGGAAAAACTCGTTGAAATCCGTGTTTTAGCCTACTTGCGAGTAGCAAATTCCAAAGTGTTTTCAAAACAAACGGATATGCAATGCTTATTTCCAAATTAGGCAATCTAGTCTATACTTGTTTGCTGTGCGCATAACATAGTAATTCTAGGCTAATAACCGGAATAAGAACACATAACGTTTTCAAAATCGGATATCATGGTTAGTAGAGGCCGGTCTTCGGACCGGGCGAGAGGGGGTGCTCATAGCTGACCTTCCCCAATCGTACCAAGCTCCCGAGCCAAGGCAACTTTGGTGATGACGGACACGTGGCCTTCGGCACCGAGTCAGGGTTTCCTAAATTCCCCCATTTTAAAAATATTTAGGTGGCGACTCTGTATCTGGCAAAGCAGTCCATGTTTGGCACTACTTTTCAAAAATCTGTTTTTCTCAAAACAATTTGCCAGAGTTGGACTCTTTGGTTCAAGATTAAGAACCGTGACACAAATCGAGTCCGAGTTGTAGCGAGGTCCCCCGCGGCCCTGTCTACAACAGCCTTAAAAAAATAACTCATAGCAATAATGTAAACATTTACACTGCAATGTGCAAATATAAAAGAAAATTGAAAAAAGTGAAAATCGAATATTCAATTGTGCAATGGTAACAAAAATTATTGTTCAACTAACAATAACAACAAATCTACAACTACCTTTTGAAAAAATAAAACTTATACCAAAATACAATATGGATGTTCACAATTTACAAGTAATATACAACTAGTTTTTAAAATTAAAAAAAATTCATACCAATGTGAACATTCACACTGCAACGTGAAAATATAAAATAAAATTAAAAAAGTGAAAATCGACTATTTCGATTGTTCAATAGTAACAAAATGATTGTTCAACCAACAAGTATAATTAAAAAAATAACAAAATACAACTAACTTTCAATGTTTTTTTTTTAAAAAAACTCATATCAAAATACAATGTGAATGTTCACAATTTATAATTAACATACAACTAATCTTAGAAAAACTAAATTCATACCACTGTGAACATTCACACTGCAATATGAAACAAATTGAAAAAAAAAAGGTTGTTTCAATAATGGTAACAAAAAATAATTATTCAAACAACAAATATAGTAACAAATAATCTATATAATAAGGGAGGAAGGTTTTTGAAAATGTATAAAATGTATGTGAGATACATTTAGGTTCAAAGGCTGAGATCAATTTTGATAAACATCAATGGTTCGGATGATGATTTATTCCCGCCCAAACCTATGTGCTCTCTCCCTCTCCCATCTACCACGTCTCCTTCCCCATTCCCTCTTTATCTCTCTCTCTCCCCCCCTCTCTATTCTTATTTCCTACCCTCCCTCTCCAACTCAGCCTCGATTTCTGCCTCCCTCCTCTCTCCCCTTCTCTCTCAGTGTTCGCTACTCGCAAGATAGGGTTCCGATTGAGAACTAGGTCACCGAGTTGGCTCCTCTATTCCACGACCAATTTCACCACCACCACCACAGATTCTTTCTTTATTCGACGTCGTCGTCTTCTCTTTCTCTCTCTGCTTCGAACCCCTCCGGTACTCTCTCGAGGAGCCAATTGTTGTTTGTTGGTGGAATTAAGGTCTATAATGGTTTAAATTAATGTTTTTGTTTATCATCATCAAAGCATCATCTGAACCTCCATTGAAAACAGTAGGTGATGCTTTGGTTCAGATAATTTTCTTTTGGGCATCGCAATTTCTTCATCTCTCTCTCTCTCTCTCTCTCTTTTTCTCTCTCTCTCTCTACTGTGTCTGTTCTTTGTGGTTTGTATCTGTTCTTTGTGGTTAGTTCACCAACTTATAACATATGACCAATGGCAAGGGCTAGACACTCTTTAATTAAAAACACTCTTTAATTTATTTTATTTTTATTTTTTTCAGGTAACGAAGAAAGAATGGACATTTGAAGAAGAAATTGGAAAATGCAACAGAGAATCTGAAGCTATTTAAGATAGACATGTTGGAGTATGAAGGTCTTTGTTCTGCCATTGCTGGCTGCACTAGTGTTATCCATCTTACTTCTCCAACTCCCTTTGAACACATTCCTATTCCTAATCCTGAGGTAAGCTTATTTTATTATAATTATTATTTATTTAATTAATTTTTTCACTCTCCAAATCACACTTTGCAAATTGTTTCCATTGTTTGGACTTATAAAATTAAAGGGTAAATATATTTTTCATTCCAGTAACTTAATTTTTTAGTTTGATTCCAATTGTTTTAATTTCAACAATATTAACCTTAGATTTTAAATTCACAGTTTCAATTTACCCCTTTGTCTATATGTATACATATGCTACTGCTAATCATTGTTTAACTTTAATTAATGAAAATCTTTTTGCAAACAACAATCCATACAAAACATACTACAAGAGTGATGTGGTAATGACATTTAAAAAATTGTAAATCATTTTAATAGCTCTTTTAATTTGACATGAATAGATACACATCTGTCACCTCATATATTTATATATTATCGCTTCTAATTAATTAATGGGGTACATGGCAGGTAGAATTTGTTGAATCGGCCATAAAGGAACAAGAAATGTGCTAAATGCATGTTTGAAGCAAAAGTGAAGAAGGTGGTGGTGGTGTCATCTGTTGCTGCTGTTATGTGTCATCTGCATAACCCTAATGTCCCAAGGATCAACCCATGGATGAAAATTGTTGGAGCGACCCTGAATTTTGCAAACAATTGGAGGCATCTATCTAATTAATTAGGCTAAGTCAAGTCCAAGGGTTGAGAGTTGGGGCCTTCTCATTTTATTATTATTATTTTGAAAATCACACTTTTAGTTTTAATCTTTTTGCTCAAGCTGTTAATAGTATATGCAGTGAATTTCAATTCACAAATCATAGAAAATTATGTACTTACTTCTAAATATCAATAAAATGAAATTTGTCTAAGAAAATGATAATAATAATTAGCAAGTCCATATGTAGAATTTATTTTTTTTATTTTTTATTTTTTTTGTACATGCACTAAACTCTTTTTCTTCTTCTTTTTTTTTTGGGGGGGGTGGGGGGAAATTGGTGGTATGAATAAATATTAGTTGTGGTATTGCCTAGGCAAAATGACAGCAGAAAGAGAGGCAGTGGAGTTTGGAAGGAGAAATGAAGAAGCCAAAATCATCACAGTTTGTCCAGCCCTCGCCATCGGCCCCATGCTCCAATCCACCATCAATTCCACCATAAATAATTACCATAATATATAAGAATGTAACTCACCAACTTATAACATATGACCGAACCATTTATTGCCTTACCATTCCTCAAAAATAATTTAGCCATCAATATATAAATACAATTAATTAATTAATACCACTAAGAAATTTAATTCACAACCTTAATACAGGCTATTGCAACAAACTCCAAGGTAAGGCTATTCATGCGCAATTGCATTAAGTTTGAATTGTGAAAATAAACGCAATTGGTTATAATGTGTTATTTTTTTTGTCTAATCTCTATTTAACTGGGTATAGTTTCCTTCTCTTCGGCTTCACTTCCATTTGTATCATATATAAATTTGTGTGTTTCAAATAAAGACACTTGCCAACATACAAATATTCATAAACTTAATTTTCAATTTCTTTTCAAATTTCCCTCTGCTGCTCTCCAGCCCTGTTCTTTTTCTTCCATACCCTTGCTCCTGAAACTGCTGCTCTCCAGGTAAGATCACTCTTTTCATTTTATATGGTGACTATGTACTAGATTTTATTTGTTTATATGTATACATTTTATTTCGATATAGATTGTATAGATTTTTTTATAGATTCTATAGATTTTTTACAAAGAATTTGGATATAGATTGTATAGATTTTATTTGGATATACATTGTATAGATTTTTTTATTTATATATAGATTTTTTACAAAGAATCTGGATTGTATACATTTTTTATATATATTATCTTTGTGAGTATATTTTTATTTAGTTGGGTAATGATTTTAGTTTCCGCTTGAAATTTCAGGATTTTATCTTTGTCAGTTTCCGCGATACCTCTCTCTTTTTTTTATTTATTTGTGTTTTGGGTTGGGCAAAAGAAATAATTTCTCCTAGGTTTCCTTTTCATAAATTTTAATTTTTTTTTCTTTCCTTTTAAACAAAGCCCAAAGTCACTGATATGGGTTTGTAGAGTCGTACTTTAAGTTGGTGAGATACATGACCTGTGAAATTTTGACAGTGCCATATGAAGCCCAAAGTAACTGATATGGGTTTAGTAGAGTCGTACCTTAAGTGGTGAGATACATGACCTGTGAAATTTTGACAGTACCATATGAAATTGATGTCTGTGGTGGTGACCATTGTTTTTTATTAGGGTTAGAGAAATAGACATTTTGATGCCCATTTGTGAGGAAAATGAGGAGAAGTGGTAGATGGGGAAAAGAGATGGGGTAGTGATGGATCATTGGTAAGGGTAGCAAATGACTGTCAACACCAAAATAAAGGGAAAAAATGTTTAGACTGTTTAAATGGCCCATAGAAATGAATGGTTAGAATTAAAATAATTTCAAGTTAGGATTGATTTGTTACCGAGGTCAAGATTTTAAAGTTTTTTTTTCTTTTTTTAAATTTCCCAAAAATCAATATATGAAACCATGAATTACTTGGTATATTTGTCATTTATCCTAGGTATGCATACAATTATAGGGCAGGCTCTAAATGCACTTAAAATTTAGGATGCATTTAAAGCCTCCCAACTACAGTCATATACCACAAATATAAATAATGTCATAGATGGAAGAAGAGTTACAGTAAAATGTAACCAACTACTTGCCAATTTACTGTAACGGACTCCTTGCCAATTCAAGTCAACAACAAGCACGAAGGCAATGTAATTCTATGAACACAAAAAGTTAAAACATTTTTTGAACTGCCTAATAAAATGAAAGGAAAATTCTACTTACACAAAGTTTTAGCTCACTATACTGTTATTATAAATTTTTATTCTTTTATAGGATTACTATTTAGAACTAAAAAACCTTATTGTTTTTCTTTGATTAACCTCTGATCATTTTTTGTAAAAAAACTAAGACAATGGAATTTACCTTCTTAGTTGGTTGATCCACAAGGTCTTCCAGTTGAGGTAAACATTTGCAAGTGTTCAGTGTCGTGGATAGAAGATATCATATGTATAGAAGCTTTTTTATATGGTTTCATTGATTAATGGCTTCTTCTCATGTATTTGGACTTGGTAGGCTGAAAAGCTGCTTACAAAGACATTGTCGTACTCATACACATCTAAAGAATGTTTGAACAGAGCATCCGAATGCCTATTGGACCTGAATTCAACCCAGTGAAAGTGGTTGGAGCTCTTAATCGGCCAGAGTTCAATTTGTTGTCAATACTCTAATCACTATACATTTTATTGTTTTGTATACTGAGTTCAATTGGTTGTCAATATTTTAATCACTATACAGTTTATTGCTTTGTACACTAAGTTTAATTTGTTGTCAAATACTCTAATCACTATAAAGTTATTCATGTTTTAAATTTTTTATTAGATGCATTTCATTCATATCTTTCCAGTGTCAAACATTTTAAAAAATTCACTCCCTACTCTTTGAAAAGAAAAAAAAAAAAACATCGTGCCTTTAGGCACGGGCATACTGTAG